>JAPVLO010003513.1:0-21549 GCA_027257055.1 Cephalopachus bancanus | reverse complement strand
TTTAGGATTTTTCCTTTCATCTACTTTGTTTAGGTGAATTATTATGTGTCTGGGAGTTGGTCTTCTTGTTTGTTGTCTTGCAGGGGTTCTCTGAATCTCTTGTGTTTGCATTTTTTCATCCTTAATGAGATGAGGGAAGTTTTTCTTGAATGATTTCATGAAATGTTTGTTCCAGTGTGGCTTCTGTTTCTCTTTCTGCCTCAGGAAGCCCAATTACTCTTAGATTTGGTCTCTTGAAGTGATCATTCATCTCTTGCAGGTTTTGTTCTGTCTTTTTGAGCTTCTTTTCTATGCTTTTGACAGTTTGGGTTAGTTCTGTGTTTTGGTTTTCGAGCTCTGAGATTCTTTCTTCTGCTTGGCTAATTCTGCTTTCCATGCTTATTAGTCTGTTGTTCATTTCCTTCACAGTATTCTTTACTGCTGTCATTTCTGACAACAGCTCCTTCCTATTTTTTCTTGTCTCTCCTCAATTTTTTTAAATTCTCTCCATTAATGTCTTGATGTCTGGGTTTGTTGCATGTAACCAGTCATTCTGGGGCTCTTCATTGTTTGTGTTCCAGAATCTGTTTTCTCGGTTTCTGATTTCCCAGGGGTCTGTGTAGACCTATATGCTTCTTTTGGTTTTTCTTCATTTGTGCGGTTTTTCCCCCTCCCTACTTTTTCCTTCCCTCCACGTCACCATCTTCTTTAATTCTGTTATTCAGGGGTAAAGGGATTGGTTTTACTTCTGTTTGTTTAATCTCCTATTCTTTATGTATGGCTTCTTACTTTGTTCAATTCTGAAGTTGCACTGTAGGTTGGAGGTGGTCCTTTTTGCAGTTTTGAGATGTACTTAAGGGGAAAGCTGTGATTCAAAATCTGTCTGCAGGTCCTGGTATTCGCTGACAGGCGTGTGGATAATATGGAACCCACTTCCCACTGCCCTGGAATCTGTCCATGCAGTGGGGCTGTAGGTTTACTCCCTGAAATAAAATGTGGTTAGCAGAGGGGAGAGAATGGAGCAGATAGTGGGTTTAAGAGGGGAGTGGAGAGATAGAGGAGTAAGGGGGAAACAAACGAGTGTGCCAACAAATAGAGAGAGAGGCCTATACTGAAACAGATAAAAACAACAGACCACAGCTACAGTCGAACCAACTCTCATACAAACAAAAATAAAACACATAGTGATGCTAATATACAAGCTAACCAACCACCTTGTTAGTGTGCTGTTCCTCTATACAAAGATATGGTTTACAGAGAGAAGAAAAGAGAAGAAAAGGAAAAAGGAAAAAAGGGAACAATACAGTAGGAATAGAATTAAGTCATTAAACTGATAGAATCAATGAGGCACACTCTGAGACCTTTCGTTTAAGTCCAATGTCCTTTCAGGTCTGATTTCTAGTTTTCTTTTCAAGCTGGTAAATTAGTTTGCAGTTAGAGTCAGTTGCCCCTGATCTGCTGTGAAGGAGAGTTCAGATTGGTCTATGTCTTTATCAAGCTTGTTTCTCCCGTTTCGGTGTTGTTACCTTGAATCGCCAGCAGTGGTGCTATCTCATCTGCTCGCCCCAGAGGGGGTGGGGCCGGACAGGAACAAGACGGCTGCCTGCCTCCGAGCAGGCAACAGGAGCCCCACGCCGGGTGGGCAGGACAGTCTCAGACGCAGGAAGGTGGCAGCGATCCCAGCAGATCTTCCCTGAAGCGGTTTGTTGTGGATCTCCTCGGGCCGGGTGGTGTGATGTGCTACCCCTCCCAGAGGCTGCGGTGGCAGTGGCGACGGCGACGGCAGTGGCAGCGGCGGTCAAAACACAATTTTTTGTAAGTAAATTATGGTTGGGGGGTTTCCCACTTGTACAGTTTTCTAGTTAAACTTGTTGAGGTGCAAACTGGGCTTATCTCTTTCCCTTCCTGAAGTGGCATGAACATGATAACCAAAAAAAATTTTTTAAACTTTTAGACCAGTATGAACCCCAATACCCAAGAAGACAGGAGAGAGGAGATGAACACAGTTTCTGAAAAATGAAATAATTAAAATAGTGCCCGGGGGGAGGAAGCCCCAAACATTCAATGGAAGAAGTCCACTGGCTGTGCCCCGGCCCTTGGAGGTCTTACCGGGTGGAAGGAAAACAAACAAACAGACGATTCCCTCCCTCCACCCCTATGAGAAGAACTGGACATGTAGCTGCTCTCTGGGAGACCAGAGACTCATGCTCTGAAGAAGCTGAGAGGGAGAAGCTTTGGGAGAGGAAAACTGGACCCAGGGCAAGAACAGAAGGATGCACATGGTCAAAGGTGCGAATCTAATATGTCCGGGCTCCAGACTCAAGTGAAACTGACTGAACCAGATGGCCGCTCTTGAGGAGAGAGAGTAGAACATTCCCCTTTGGGGCAGTAATGCTGGGCCCCATCAGCGTGGCTGGCTTGCTGCCTGACCGTCCAGGAATGAAGGCCATGGTCACCACACCCGGGCAGCTCTTCAAAGGAACGACAATTTACGGAGGTGATAGTCTCATGAAATGTACCATTTTTTTCTTCTAGCAAAATGTAGAATTGTTTATTTACTCATGTCTTCTTATTGAGTATTTGTTATTTCCAGCTTTTTTCTTTTACCAATAACAACGTATTGGACATCTTCTTATGTGGTATGTTAGCCACATTTTAGATTATTTTCTTAAGATTGATTACTATAGAAATGAGTAATGACGTTAGGGGTATTAATGTTTAAAATGGTTTTTATACTTTATTTGCTGAACTTTTTTTTTGAGTTGGAGTTTTTTTTTTTGTTTTTATTTTTTTGTGAGCTACCTTTATTATTATTTTATTATTTTTTTCATAAAGATGTGGAGTACAGTTCAGGGTTGGGATACAAACATTGATCATGCAGGTACCCTTGTTGGTGAGGTTTGCCCCTCCCTCCCCCGCATTTTCCCCTCAACTGCCAGCCCCACCCCCTCCCCTGGCATTTTCCCCACTCCTGCCAGTCGCTTTCTTATAGCACTATAATTGTTCAAGGGTATATGAGTGAGAACATGCGATAGATACTCTGTTCTTTGTTTCTGTGATAGATCACAGAATATGACCAACTCCAAGTCCATGCAAGTTGCTGCAAGATCCATATATTTGTCCTTCTTGGTGGCTGCATAATATTCCATTGTGTATATGGCCACATTTTCTTTATCCAGTCCAGAAATTTACCTTTTTAAAGTGAGCGATGCGGTGCATTTGGTACCTCCACGATGGTGTGTGACCATCACCTCTCTCCAGTTCCAAAGGTTTCTATCACTCCAAGTAGAACTGTTCCCACTAAGTGCCTTCTCCTCATTCTCCCCATCCCCCAGGCCCTGGAGATCACCAGTCTCTGCTCTGTTTTCATGGATCTATCTGTTCTGGCCCTTTCACGGAAATGGAATCATACAGTGTGTGACTTCTGTGTCTGACATCTCTCACGTGGCTTAATATTGTGGAGGTGCGTTCATGTTGTAGTATGTACCAGTAACTTACTCGTGTTTATGGTGGAGTGATGTCCCGTTGTAGGGAGGTACCACAATCCATGTCAGCTTTTGAGGCCTCAGTCTGGAATAAGAACAAGTGGCAATCGCCATACATGGGACAAAAGACAGAAACCAAATGAAACAGCAAAGTGGAAACTGGAGGAAACAACATACTTCCGAGAATGCACTGAAACTTCTAAAAAAGTAACAACTCTAATCTATATCCTGAGAGTAAAAAGATACACACATATGTATAGTTTGTGTATATATATTGTATATGCATATCTATAAACATATGACATCCTTAATATAATAAGACAAGCGGGGAGAACAAAGGTAAAAATAAATCATTGGCCGAAATAAAAGTAACATACAACAGGTTAGAAGATAAGAAAATACCCCAAGAACTCTGACAAAGGGACAGAAATTTTGAAAGAGAAAAAACAAGAGACTTAGACAAGTGTGAAAAGAATATTAAGCCACACCTTAACTATTATAAGACAAAAATGTTTCTTAGTTGAAAACTTTACCTTCACCCAATCTATTAGTACAGTGTTAAAATAATGATATTTTGACAGAAATTGTCTTAGAAAATTAGCTTATCCTGAAGTTTTTTTTTAAAAATTTTTTTTATAGTTTTTTTTTTTTTATTTTAAAGGTACAATTCGGGGCTAGGTATACAAACGTTGATTGTGCAGGTATCCTTGCTGATGAGGTGTGCCCCTCCCTCCCCTGGCAGTTTTCCTCAACTGCCAATCCTACCCCCCCCCCCGCAGTTTCCCACAACTGCCAATCCCTTTCTTATAGTACTATGGTAATTGTTCAAGGTGCGCTGATGAGTGAGAACATAGGGTCCTCTGTTCTTTGTTTCTGTGATAAATCACTGAGTACGATCGACTCTGAATCCATCCAAGTGGCTGCCAAGTCCTGAAGTCTTTCCAAGGAATCTCCTTGTGTGCTCCAACAAAATAAGAGAAGAAAAAAGCAGGACACAGCGGATGGAAGTTGCTTAGTGACCAGAGTCTGGCACTGTTGCGAGGCCACAGGCTCACAGGACACAGGCCATAGGACATTGCAGTCCCCGGGCATGCACAGAAGGCCGTGGACTCTCAGAGCATCATTGTCAATACAGAGCAGGAGAGCATGGACACTCCACCACAGATTGCCACCAACAGAATACACAGCTACCCAGAAGTTCCAGCCTGCCCAGGAAAAGGTGACATCATTAAAGAGAACCTGTACTTCCAGGAGCTTTAAAACAGTAAGCTTGTCATTGCTGAGATTTTCCACCTATCTACATGATATGTCAAAGCTGGGGCCGTGTCCTAGGTATTCTCCAAGTCCATTCCCCACCGTTCTTCGCCTGGCTGTATCCCCAAGAGGCTGACTTCTAGGGACTGCGTCACCAGGCTTCCTTGGCCTTGGACTTGAGATGGGATCTGGCCAAGGGGAATCACTGGCAGGCGATCAAAAGGCAGACGAGAGCCCAAGGGGGCTCACCCCTCTACCCTAGTTCCCTCAACCATTTTCTATGGGTCCCACCCCCGGGCCTGGTGGTGACCTTCCCATGGCCATGGCTGTCACCAGGCTCCAGGACCATTCCCTCTTTAGGCTAAGAGTGGTCATGACTTCCCAGTGTTGCTAGCTCCTGGTCCTGACCTTCCTTCTCAATGCCTGTAATCTGCTCATACCTTTGTAAATAGCCTCTTTATTAAACTCTATTCAATTAAATCCCTTTTGGGTGTGACCTCTTCTTCCATGGCCCTTGACTAACAGCCCCTTTTTAAGTCTTACTAGAAAGGGTCGAACTTTATACAGGCAGTAGAAGGAGGTGAATTGTTTTTTATCTTCCCTTCCAAGTTCATCTAACAAATCATTTGGGGTGTGTGTGGGGAAGAAAGAGGGAGGTGGGGGTGAGGGAGAGGGAGAGAAAGTTTGAGAGAGAAAATGAAAAACAAAAACCTTTTTCCCGGGTTTTTGCGGTAATCAGATGTGCAAAAAAATTATTACTGGGACTTGGTGACTGTTTTAAAGATCAGGAAGCCTTTGCGATGCTTAATACTTGGTAGCAATTTGGTAAATATTAAGTCTCTTATTACATTGTTAATACACTTTAAAAAAAAATTAAGTCTCTACTATAACTCATAATCCTTGCCCTAACACTGCCATTATGTTATCTGATTATTCCTTTGCAAGTAAAATCATAAGTAAGCATAGCTGTAATCATAATATTCATATAATTTTGAACTGGATTTCTCCACTTAAAAGTATATAATGAGCATGTTTCCACATTGCTTCACAATTTTCATAAGCATGACTTGCAAATTGTACATTGTATCTAATATAGATGCACCCTACATCACAAGCTACTGTGGGTACCATCTTTTCCTAGGCAATTTTCCCGTTTGATGGGAAAATTTTTACTGTGCAGAAAATAACAGCAAACACATTGATAGACATGCATTCTTTCCTTAGAAGAGAAACCCTGGGTTAGGACTTCAAGCCTGCCTTCCTTCTCTAGGATCCACACTGACCTGTGGGTTGAGTGGCAAACTGGCCAGTGGCCCACGTGTACTGAGAAATAAAGCATCCCCATGGAGAAGCCCACCCTGAGAAAAGGAAGCTGGGGTCCAGACTGACCCCGGCAACAATGCTTGAGTCCTGGGGAAGGACTGAGCTTCTAAGAGCAACAACTGGTCTGTTACTAATCTTGTCCCATGAACAGGGGCAAGGCCTGCTTCACCAAATATGGGTGAGATGTTGGGGACACAGGCTGCTCTATTCTGGGGTCTGTGGATCCAAAGGGGAGCTGAAGATATCTCCCGACAAGCGCGACACCAGCAGTATCCACCCCTGGGAGCAGCTTTGAGGATGACTTTAGGGCGGTGAGTGCCAATTGCTGCTGGCATCTCGGCAGTAGTAGCCCTAGATGTCTTCAGTAGACACTGGCTGCAGACCTCCCCATGGGGCGCTGGACCCAGAGCCTGAGAGCACCGTGTATTCCACATGGTTGTTCCAATGACTTGCGTTTGAAAGCAACCCTCCCAAAACTACCGCCCCCCCAAAAATTGGGGAAACGTTGTGGGCTGCCTAGCCTTTGGGAAGAATTTGTTTTCAAATTGTTTGTTCCTGTTCATGGAGCCTTCACTGTACTCAGGGTTAAGGAAGGCTAGGAAAGATGGATTGTACCCTACAATTTTTATGCTAGGTGGAAGGCAGAAGATATTTGCTCTACTGCTAACTAACCTCTTTGAAATAATTTTTTTTAAAAAAAGATAAAATCGGGTTGAAAGTAAATATATGTTCTAGCCAGAGGAGGGTAAAGATGGTGAATTGACACAAGGTTTTTTTTTAAATTTTTTAAAAATTTTATTTATTATAGAGATGTGGGGTACAATTCAGGTTAGGTATACAAACCGATTACGTAGGTACCCTTGTTGACGAAGTATGCCCCCCTCCCCTGGCAGTTTCCCTCAACTGCCAATCCCCCCCCCCCCGACATTTTCCCACTACTGCCAATCGCTTTCTTATAGTATTATAATTGTTAAAGGGTTTTGTTTATAGTGAGAACATATGGAATTTAGTTGTTTCTGTGATAAATCACTAAGTATGATCGATTCCAAATTCATCCAAGTGGCTACAAAGTCCATATGTTTGTCCTTTTTTTGGCTGCAATGACACAAGGTATTTGCCAAGAAAAATCTGCGACAAAACTGCTGATAGGCCTATTAAATGTTTTTAAAAAAAGAAAATGGATGAGGACTGTTATTCAGCACCAGAGTTTAGCAATGGTTCCAAGAGCCCACAGCCTCTATCAAGAACATGGCATGAATAAGCCCCCAAAGAGCAAGGTTTCCTTAAAAGACAGATGCTGTGGCCTTGCTCGTTTTCCTGGCCGAAGAGAAGGTTGCCAGCATTCCAATTTCAGTCCAAGTTCCCTGATTTTATGGCTAAGAAACTTGACTTTAACACAGTATCTGTTGCTACTTTGCACGTCATGAATAAGAAAAAAAATCAAGTAACCCATATACACTAGTCCCAAAGGTAAAGGGCTTTCCCCAAACATACTGTATTAAAAATATGTGGCCATTGCTTTGGTCAACTCTGGTGTGGATGTGACTCTTGGAGCTATAGCCAGGCCATGTTTCCTAGCGTTGATCCTAGGGTAGATCCCTCCTCTACCTTGGGGAAGTGAATCCCCTCTCTTTCTCTCTCCCTTTCTCCAATGTACTTTCTAAATAAACTGTATTTTCCAAGCTCAAAATAAAAAATAAAAAAATACATAAAAATATGTAGACTTTCCCCATTCAAATTTAATATATTCCAAAGTGCTAGAATGAAGCATCAGGAAGCCTTTGGTTGCAAGCAACCGAAATCCAAGTCAAACAAAGAAAATGGTGGTTTCCTGGAAGGACCGCGGGCTCATTCTTCCAGAAAGGAAGAATGGAAACCTTGAGGTGGCAGAAGTGGGGCTGGCCTGGGGTTGGCAGACTCTGGGGGCTGAAGTCTGGCCAGGACTGATGCCATCTTGCACTGTGGCATGGTTTCACACTTTTAAAGACAAAGATGGCCTTTCTCCATTGAGGAAGGTAGCTGGAAGCCTCTCCAGAAGAATATCTTTCCAGATCTATTGGTCCAAAAAATTCCCGGGGAAGGGTTCTGATTGGAAGTTTGGGTCACCCTCTGTCCCTCGATAAGTCATTGTGGCCAAGGAGATGGTGCCCTGCCAGTGGCCCATCTCAAGCTGCAAACTCTACCCACCAGAACAAGAGGGGACAGTGTAGTCAGTGCCACCGAGAGGGTATCTTTGAGCCAGACCAACTCTCCATCTGAAACTCCAAACAACAGAGAAGTCTAGGGAGATAAAGAAGACTCATCCTCAACCTTATCACCTCTAAATGAACAGTGTTGCATGAACATTTCTAGTCTGTTTTTAAACACATACATTCTAACTGTACAATATTGTCAGAGTCGCTTCAAAAATAGATGGTTTTGAAACTTACCTGGAGAAACAAGGCCGGAAGACACAGAAAGAATGCTCACGTCTTGGGCACCCTGAGGTTTGGCCTATGTGAAGAACTGTTTCGGTGCCTGAAATGTCCTCAGAAATGAAGTACAACTTCAGGAGTCTGGAGGGATGGTCGAGGGATAGGCCTGAATGTCCTTTTGTCTGTTCCCTCAGCAGCATTTTGAAAAGCCTTTGGTAGACCAAGCGTTCGTTACTCTAGGCTCTGAGGAATTGGTAGTAAACAAAATAAAACAATGCCCCCTGTCCTTCTGGAACCAAGAAAACATTGATGATGGAAGAGGAAAAAAAATGACCAAAAAGTAGGTAATGTTCCAAATGATCAACAAAACTTTTTTGAAGTAATTACTCTAATTTTTTTATAACCAATGAATCTTATAAGAGTTTATGGTAAATAAAATACTTACAGTAGCCAAGTGGACCCCAGCAAGAAACTGAAGAATTTCAAGCAAACTGAAGACTGATAATTATGTTATTAAAATGGTGGAATAAATTATCCTAATAACAAAGACCTTTGCTGATCAAGACTATGGGGCCAACCGCTAGGCTTTGCAAAATTTCCTCTCCCTCAAAGAAAAGACCTTGACAATATTAGCCAGTGTAAGCACAGCCATGATGTGGTTTTTAATGCAGATATCATTTTACATAAACCATAGCCCCACCTTCCCAGATACAGACATTATAAGGAAAGCGAAGAACTACTTTACTTTTATGAAAAAAAATCTTTTTCATCATAGTTTTATTTTTCTCACTTGGAACTCCCAACTTTGATTTTTCATTCTTCTTGAGCTTTCTCCTCCTTTATTTCTGCAGGATTCTTCTAGTTTCAGCTTTCTTCTTTAAAAGATTTAAAGTCTACGAATTTACCTCTGAGTAAAATCTTGGCTGAAGCACATCGGTGATCTCACATTCTAAACATTTCATAATTGCTTTTACTTTTCCCTTTTTTGGGTTTCACAGTTACTAAGCAGGGTGCTTTTCTATTTCCAAGTAGTTGGAACGTTGGTTTTTAAATTTGGGATGTGGTCAGGAAACATGGTGCTTCTTCAATACTCTTTTCTTTGGGAAATTTACTGTTAGTTTTCTTTGTGCCCTAGTATATGATCAACTGCTCACATATACTTTGAAAGGTAGTATGCTCTCAGTAGAGACAGAAAGTTTAAAAAATGGATTTCTGTGGGTATAAACCTATTACTTATATAATTAAAATACCCTGGGGTCTTTTACTCTGGTCTACTTCATCTACCAAATTGAAGGCGGGGTGATAAGGTCAACTATTCTGTCCACCTCTTCTGCATTTGTAAGTTTTTGCTTGTAAATTTTAATACTGCACATTTGGAACACCAAGGATTTAACTGTCATACCTTCACTGTGATCTATTCCTCTTGTCAAAATTGAATGCATTATTTTTCCCTCATCTGCTACTTTGTCTGATATAAATTCTGACCTGTTGACTTCATTTCATTTTTGCCTAACATATTTTTCCATTTTCAGATTTTAACCTTTCTAGGTCAACTTACTTCAAGACTCTTCCTGGAAAACAGCTTTTAATTGGATTTTGTTTCTTAACCCAACCGAAGTTTGTCTAATTAACTAATTTACTGTCTTGTGTTTGGTCTTGCTTTACCCTGTTTTTCTTTCATTGCCTTTTTTATTTCTTCCTTTTTTTGGTTTTTTTTTTTTTTTTCATTTGCTTTGCAAGGACTGTTTTTTAGTTGACTTTGCACCTAAGACTCGGGCCCAGTGCCTGGCCCATAACAGAGACCAATAAATGTTTGTGGAATGAATTACTGAGTCTAGTATAGACGCCCGTGCGATGATGTGCTTTTAATTCTACTAGTGTTTAGCGATTTTTTGGAAGGCTTTTAAAACCATTATTAAACTTTCAAGTTAACAAAATGTCTGTACTCCTTTTTCCTCAAAATGAAGAGTTTAGAACTTCTGAACTCCTTTTGGCAAATCTAGGACTCAAGTTTTTGTCAATTTAAGTCATATTTATGATCATCATTATTTTATTTTTACAATATGAAATGTGTTTTCAAGACATTTAGATGTACATCTTTTTGTTTTACTTGTTTCTATTCTTACTTCCAGTCCTTCCATCTATGACTTCCTCATTCTTGTTCTCTCTCTTTTTTCTGTTAAATATCTTTAATTAGTATATTCAGGAAAGTGCCAGCATTTCTATATCGTTGCCCATAGATGAATATTTTCCACTGCTTTTTACCGAGGAGCGTAAATCAGATTCTCCAAACCTCACGTCTGCCTAAAAATTCCAGCATAACTTCTTTGGTGTCATGTTCTTACCCCTCAGCCAAAGGTTTTTGCTCAAGGTAACACAGTGTGTCTGGTTGGTTGACATCTGTGAGTCGTGGCCTCAGATGTACCTGGAGCAAGTGAAAGTCTGTGAACCAGTCCTCTGGAATTTAGTTTCATTGACCAGGCTGAGTCTAACCACATCTTGTTTCTGCACAGGCATCCTTACTTTCTATTCTGAGATGCCTGGCTAGGTCTGGGCCACGGCCATCTCTGTGGCTAACACTTGGACAGGGGTGGACTGGCCTCCAGAACCACATGCGGTGGGAAGAAGGGATTCTCTGAACAAATGGCAGTACTGTTTCTAGAAGGTGGGGCCAGGATGCCAGGCACCCAGAAACCACGTGCATGCACTACCAGCAAGCTGATGAGAAAGGGCTTTCAGTAAACCTGTCTGGATCCTCTGGATCTCACTGGAGTTTCTAGATTATGTGATTGAAACCTCAGGAGGCGAATAGAGACCTGGATCTTAGTTCTCATTTCTTTTTCTAATGGACACAGGTCCGTTTCCTTTGCTTGAATGATACCTATTGGTTGTATAGCACTGGTTATCCGATCATATTTTTTTCCCAAAGAAATCACATAATTAAAACAATAGAAAACTTAATTTGCTTCTATATTCATGCTGTCACAAGAAGCAGACTTATTCTTATGCTGAAGCCATCAGGAGTAGTAGGGGCTTTTGGATTCAGCAGTCATTTGACCTCTCTCTCTCTCTCTATTAGACCCAGAACCAATGCAATATTTAACATCTCTCAAGTACCTTCTTGCCACTACTTTCTTATTTTCACAACATGGAATAGCTGTTTCATGCAAAAAGAAAGAGGGAAATCTTTGACAGTGAATTGTCACGGCATGTCTTGTGCCGTAGACCGAGTTGAGTATTAACTGCAATCTGCTGATTTTGGAAGAGAAGAGGGTGTTTCCTGTTGGGCTGCAGGACCAACTAGCGGTGGAAAGAGGCTCCCAAAATGAGCACTTCGTGTGTAGACAGTCCTTACCATTATTTTCATTCTTGCTATTTCAAAAACAGAGTCAAAGAGAGTGAAAGTAAAACAGCCAAGAAAACAGACCTAAAATACCCAACAAATGGGAAATATAATATTCAAAAGATAAAACGGCAATAGCAAATTAGCTCAACAGAA
This sequence comes from Cephalopachus bancanus, assembly GCA_027257055.1. NCBI lineage: Eukaryota > Metazoa > Chordata > Mammalia > Primates > Tarsiidae > Cephalopachus > Cephalopachus bancanus. The sequence continues at coordinate 9,595 of JAPVLO010003513.1, read as the reverse complement.
ACCAGTATGTCCACCAGAGCCCATCACAGGCCAAGGGCGATCAACCACCACATGTTCCTTGCTCTGCGGGACCAACCACACGAGCTCTGAGCGCTCGCAGGATGCCCTGAGCCTCGAATGGAGACAAAACCAAAGCCAAGGTCCGTGACGAGTTTTGGCTTCTTAAACGCAGAACGTCCTGTACGGCAAGCCGCCTGAACTCCCTAAATCTTTTCCAAACGTGTTGCTGACAAACTACATCTTTTCCCTTCCTATACCAACAAGGTTCTTCTATTTTTAATCCAAGGGCCGGCTGCATTTTTAGCCTCAACAAATGATTTGGTTCATTATTTCAGCCCAAGGATATCCAGAACCTATGATAAAGTGCTCTTCCTTTGCCTCCACATTTCTGGCAATTTACAGCTGTCACCTTCTGTATCCCCCTCCGGATGGCTGGCAAAAATAAACAGGACACAGCTTTCAAAACTACAGTTGTAAGGGAACACGTATATTTGTAACCCTAGGAAAACACCCACCTTTTTTCACTGTTTATAGAGAAAGGAAAACATTCTCTCTGGAACTTAGAGAGAAAGCTCCTCTGGGACTGCAGGAGGGGAGGTGGGCTGTTGACAGGGCCCCGGAGGATATTCCTTGGGCTTTCAAGGCTGTCTGCAACGACGGTGAAAGCCAGATGTAGCTGAGTAAGACACAAGAGGGACTGGCAAGGTCCCCTCAGGGATGCTTCCTCCTGTCACAGCCCCTTGTTGTTGCTAACGTTGTTTTTCTTCTTATCCACACAGTAAAGGGAAAAAATATTTGTTTTGCGACATCACAGCAAAAAAACCTATCACGGCAGCTAGAACGTGGCCAGTTTATGACAGACAGGCTCATGCAGTCCATCTAGGGAAGGAGGAAGCAGGAAGGATTCGCCCCTGCCACACTCTGGTGAAGTGAGTTGTGAGAAGAGAGTTCACCTCGCTGCAGTCAGAGAGAAGAACGAGGAAAAACATTCTAAAAGCTCTGTCAGCAGGCGACCATCTTGGCCACAGAAAACGAAACCAGACCCACCAAAGTTGAAAAGCCACCATTTCTATAGTCATATTTCACTTTAATTCAGACTTAATTAACAAGTTAACAACTATTGCTGTGGGGTAAAAATCCTTTTGACTCATGGAAAAAAAAACACACACAACCTGAAGACCGTCTGATTTTGCTTTATTGGATACTATCCTGCACGTGATATTTACAGATCTAATTAAACAATTTATAAGTCTGCTGTGGTAGAGCATTTTAAGAAGTTAATCTGAAAGACTCATAATGAAACCGTCAATTCATACATGTTACAACATAATCATTCATTGATAACTTTTCAGCCAATATCCATGATAGTTCATTTCATAAAAACTCCAGTTTTGAGAAGAGGCTAAGTCCTCAGAAATACAAAAAAAAAAAAAAATCAGAAAAATATTTCCGTATCTAGTCAGAATCTTCCATAGTTCTGTAAAAGAAATAGACATTCTCAATGGCATGCATGACTGACTTTCTTTAATATCATATTTAACTTTTAGCATGAAAAACTCTTCTCTCATCATATTTCTCAGTATAGGTTTAAATATTTTTCTTATGCTTAAAAATAAATATATATATAAAAAAAAACTTGACTTAACTTTAAAAAAAAAGAAATCTATAATCCAAATTTAAAACCAGCATCTACGTATTACTTTAAAAAGAGCAACAAGGCATGTGGCCGCCACTTTCACCTTGACCCTCCACTATGGCTGGTCCCAGGGAAAGGGGAAACCCCACAGACAACGGAAGTGAGGAAGTCCTCTCGCCAGTCTAGAGTGTGAGTTACTGGAGAAACAAGTTGCTTTCACAGACATGAAGGAGAAGACAACAGAAACAGAGCACCTACACTTGCGTGTCTGAGAGAATTCCAGAAGTGTGAGGATTGATAGACCTGACTTACAGTTAGAACAATGTCGACAACTAGAACAGAACTACAAAAAATGTGGGGATCATGGTAGCATGTGACCAGTGGGCAGTGTTATTTTCCCTATTGCACAAATACAAAGACATTTCTCTCTGATCTTAGGTAAACTAGCTTCACTACCCATACATGGAAGTCACGAATCATAGCATTTCTGACCTTCAAATCATAGCATTTCTGACCTTCAAATGTATAGAAGGGGTTATTATAGAGAGCGAATTCCCCTTTTTTTTTCCCTTTTAAAAGTCATGGTTCTTCAAGATGTATTATTAATTTTTGGACATCCTAGATATTAAAATCTAATTCTATCTTCTCATTTTGAAACATTTCAAAATCCATGAGTCAGTGATAGGAACTTTTATACTGAATTCTGAAAAAAGAACTTAATAATTTTTACTGTTATTCATTTTTTTTGGAGTGACACTGCTAAAGGGGCTGATAAGCGTGACTTAGAAAATAATAATGAATAAATATCACTTAACACCCACTACTTAAAAAGCATTCACTTGCCAAAAAAGGTTCTGGAAATGGCAGTGGTGCTGGGCTCTGGGGGGTTTTTCAGCAAAATTTTCACTTATAGACAATAAAGAGATCTCATGCTCAGCGAATCTACTTTTTAGATAATATCAAGGCAGATTTCAGAATATTACGGATTACTGTATAAATAACTAGAGCCCAAATTACAGTGCCTGGGGGGCTATTTTCAAATAATAGAAATTGCCCCTATTTATGTACAGTTTAAACAGTTGACAAAAATATACAGAAATAAAGGTAGAAATTGATCAACAGTGGCATAAAGCATATTTGCAATCTAAACCATGGTAGAGGGGCATCTTCGCCTGGTGATCTTTCAATGTTAACACATGTCTGCATCTGTTTTCTAGAAATCACACCATGTATATGCCTGATAATGTTTCCGTTACACATAAGCATATGGCTGTAACTTTGAATTGTTTTCTGAGGTACACATTTTGCTCTGAAAGTTGTCTTTTCCCAAAATACAACACACCGATGACTGCTGCTCCTTGGTTAACGGTCTATTCATGTCAGGGGCACATATGAGCTCTCTCCAAATGCAGGGTGTACCTACCTAAACGGTCAATAGTTGATCATCTTTCGAAGGACATCGTAACACTTCCATTTGTCTGGGATGCAGAATGGCTCAAAAATGTGAGGAAATGGCGTGTCATACCCACATACTCTTGATATAGGAGCCTCCAGGTTCAAGAAACATTCTTCCTGCAGAGAAGCATCAAGACGGTTAGTTTTAAGAATTGTTCTTTTTTTTTTTGAGTTGGAGTCTCACTCTGTTGCCCAGTCTGGAGTGCAGTGGCACACACATGGCCACCACAGCCTTGACCTGCTGGGCTCCGGCGAGCCTTCCGCCTCAGTCTTCCAAGTAGCTGGAACTACAGGCGCACGCTACCACACCTGGCTAATTTTTTGATTTATTGTAGAGACGAGGTCTCACCACATTGCCCATGCTGGTCTTGAACTCCTGGGCTCTAGCTATCCTCATGCCTCGGCCTCCCACTGTGCTGGGTTGACAGGCTTGAGCCACCACACCCGATCAAGAATTTTTTTTTTATCACAGAAACGAACCGCTGCAACTCATAATAGCTTACTTAAAATATGATTGCATCCAAGGACGTTAAAAATGCTTAAGTATATTGTAATGTGAAAAAAGCAGGTAACAACATGTTAGCATGATCCCAACTTGACTTGGTGCGTTTTCACACGTGTATATGTAAATGCATTTTATGCCTGTACACATATCTACGGTCTAAGCCAAATGGGGTCACATCGAATGTGCTGTTCTATGAATACCCATGTAGGGCATGAAAAAATGCAACAAATGTACCCAGCAATGAACTCTGAGGCTTGAAGCAAGCCATGGCATATTTTCTCTTTTCCTGTATTTTTCAATTTTTACACAACGAACAAATATTGCTTCCATAATAAGAGTGTGTAATTCCTCTCTACTCCAGCCAGATTGAACTTCTGTCACTTAGCGATGGTGTTCCCATCTCTCACAGTCAAGCTTTTGCAGATGCTGGTGGTCCCCCAGTCACTCACACCCCAAGCCTTGCTCTCTGCCTGACTGATGTGTGTACCTCTGAGTCACCTCCACTGGGAGACCTTCCATGATAGCACCTTCCCCAAACCCCGCACCATGGATAAAGGAGGGTTTCCCCCCGCACTCCCAGAGCACTGAACTCGGTATAAGCCATCACGATTGCCCAAGTATCTGCCTTTCCGAGAGAACAAGCTCTGTAAGGCTAGAGATTGGGCGCAAACACATAATATCTCAACCCAGTCAAATACTGTAGAAAAATGTTCAGGGGAAAACAATTTATTCAAGTAACAAATTGAGATTTGAAGATAACATTTTCGGAAAGTTAAAAAAAAATCTATAAAAGAGACATAGGAGAAGGAATCGAAAAAAACAAAAACAAACAAAACAAAACCCAAAAAACAAAAATGGAATTCTCTTTTGGAGGGTGGTCCCCATGTAGTACACTTGGAATTTGTTCCTCCACATAAAATGATCAACCGACATTTTTATCTGGAAGTTTTGAGATGGTTGCATCACGATTTGAAAAAGAAATGTCCAGAGTTGTAACAAACAGGTGACTGATTTTTCCTGCCATGACCATGCTGAGTGTTCAGCAGTTTTTGACCAACAAACTGGAGCCCCACCCTTCCTATTCACCTGATCTCGCCTCAAGCATCTTTTTGTTATTTCTCTGGATGAAAAAAGGCCTCGAAGGGAAATGTTTTGCCCATGTGGAAGAGGTGAAACAAATAAAACAAAACAAGACAAAAAGAATGGCAGAAGCACAAAAAGGCATCAAAGTCAGTGAGTTTAAAAACTGATTTGAGCAGTGGAAAAAGCTCTTGACTGATAGGTGTGTTGCATCAAACAGAGAGCGCTTTGAACGTGTAAGAACAAACCACAAGTGAATTCTGGTTTTTTGCGGGGTCCTTTTTAGTATGTGATTTAAACTATTCTAGGGAAAACAATTGTATCACTCACAGATATTACCCAAAATGAAAACTTTGGCTCTTATTTATATATTTATCATTGACATGCTTCACAAAGGATTTGAGAAGGCCCCATTTTTTCTTACATGTTTTACTAACTGTATTTTAAATTTTCATTTGAGCAGAAACTTTTACTTGAAGGAATCCTGACACCTCACGCCCAAGCCCTACCTTCGGTGTACATTTTTGTCCAGTGACAAACGTGTTGGGGCAAAAAGGAGACACAAGCCGGACAGATCTGCTCCAAAGAGAACTTACTAGACATGGACAGACCTCCCCTTGGCCCCGGTAACCACCATGGCTTGCAGTACCCAAAAACCCAGTAAATGTCGGTATTTCCTAGCAACGGGAAGTCTCCACGAACCACCTCAGAATTGTTACTATAAGCTGAAAAGAGATGACAGACTAGGGGGATTGTTTCTTGACTGCAACAAGTAATTTTGAAGGGCTTTAGATTGTCAATTTGGGATTAACTCAGTTTTATTACTTTAGCTGCCCCAGACTGTTTTTCCATCTTCCCTGAAAATTGAACTCTTCGTAAACAAACTATTCATGGAAAATCACGGGCCAAATATTTCACCAAATGCCTCTGACTTTACACCTATTATAAAATACTATCCTTTTGAACGAGTCACTTGAAGAGCTGGCCTGCTACAAAACGATCTGTCAGTGTTTGTTAAAATCATTTCTCTCAGCATAACAACGAACATCATCAACTAAATGTTTTTCAAACAGCAAGGCTCCCCAAAGCTGCAAAATGTGAGCTTCTGTCTTTTCCCGAAACACATCTATGTGTCTGTAGGAGCACGGAAAACACCTGCTACGAGGCCACGCCTGCATGCTGTGGTAGTGTTAACTCTGAATTCAAATAAAAGGAAAAGCGCACAGCAAAGACTCATTTTCTTCTATGAATGAAAGTTCCTATTTTATGCTACATACATTTGTGATGTTACATGCAGGGGTTCCTTACTATGGAAATAATTACTACAAATCATACAGAAGTAAATGATTATAAAGTCCTACCAGAAATATGTAAAATGTAAATACACGATGGAATATAACACAGCCATGAAGAAAAAGCAAAATTACGGGCTTCGCAGCAACCTGGATGGATTTAGAGTCCATCATTCTCGGTGGTTTGTCACAGAAACAAAGATCTGAGTACCACATGTCCTCACTCGTAAGCGGACCCTGAACGTTTATCATAATACTACAAGAAAGGGATTGGCAGTAGTGGGACCCTGCCAGGGAGGAAGGGGGGCACACAACACCAACGAGGGTACCCAAACTTTACCTGCACAACGACCATGGATGTACCTAACCATGAACTGCACCCCACATCTTTAAAATTAAAAAAAGATATACAAAATGTACTGTGAAAATCATGAATGATGATTCAAGGTTGTGTAACAGAAGATGATGAATGGGGTGTTCAATTTTCTAAGGACACACTCTGATCCACTAAAACTGTGAAATCAAACTGAAATTCTTATTCTTTGGTAATCAAAGTATACTAAAGAGTTTAAGTTATTTCACAGATTTTGGTTAAAACTTCTTTTGAAGTAATTGGAAATAAGATGTTTGAGTCAACCAAGCAGCCCACTGAATTGACTCACATACAATCTATGTGTAAGGATATGTTTCTTTGAGCCACCATCAAAACAGGACACCCTTTTCAACCTCAGTGTTTTTCATACAGAGGCTATAAAAAACACACACACACACACACACACACACACACACACAGAGAGAGAGAGAGAGAGAGAGAGAGAGACAGACAGAGAGAGAGAGACTTGCATCCCATTGGCAGATTTGTAGCTTAATGTACAAAACTAATTTTTCACAAAGTACCTCTCTCCATCACAAACACATGACATCGTAACTATAGCAACCATGTGCCCTGAATTTTCAAGTCAATCCAGATTAATCACATTCTTCTGTTCCATTGGCCATATTAAGTCTACTCATATTTTCAAAACCATAATAGATTATTTCCGATTCAGAATTAGTAAGCCACATAAATTAGGAATTAAATAATGGCTGAACACACAGGGTTCCTGGAAAATCCCATGTAGTATCTAGAATATGAGCTAGAGATGACGGGTAGCGTCCCCTACAGTCTTTCTCCCTGGAGAGCTGTGTGTGTGGACTGGCTGAATCCACAAGGAACAATGACAGATGTGACTGTGAGGTTTCAAGGCGGGTCACAGTGGAACATGTAACCAGGAGCAACGGGTAGGCACCAAGAAAAACTCTTCTCCAGTTATTTGGGGTCTAAGGTTGCACCCAGGATCCACCGAGGACTGAACACAAACTCCAAAGCAACTATCAGTACCACCAAAATATGCTGTTGTAGTATGACTTCACGTGCACAACGAAGTGCTTAAAGAAAACTAGGTATTGCTTCCAAAAGACCTGTGTGAAGTTCTAGAATGTGGTGTTTCAATTCACTTCTTAATATGCCTTTTTGCAACTATGAGAGTTTGCACTCTAAAAGTAGGTTAACGATAAGGATAGTGGCCAGGACTTACGATGTTACATTTTATCTCGTGTCTTCATTTCAACCAATCTAGGTCACTATTAAATTCCATCTCATAGGCAAGGAAATGGTGATGGAGGAACGTGTCAAAGCCAAATAGTTTCACACGTAGCCAGGTGAGATTCAAACCTGACTACAAAGTCCACGACAAAGTCACCCTATTAAGAACAGCGACGACAAGGGGAGAAATCAAGTAGAAGTTAAAAGAATAGTGAAGTGGAGAGCAGGCTGGGATGATCAAGGTTTTCCAGCACCGTCTCGAGAGGCCTGTTCCAGCAAAAAAGGCAGAGGTTAGGCTACGTGGAGACGCTGAGAGGCAGACTCGAGCACCAAGGTGGTGACACACGATCGACAGGCAGATGGCTCCGGGATCGGGACCCTCCCGGGGGCACTCAATGACTTGAGCAAGCGCAGCTCACGTCGTGTGCACATTGGCCATCTGGACTGCCACGCTCCTCGTCGCCAGGAAAGCAAGCAAGCAACGTGCAAAAACAGCCCCGCGTCATTGAAATCACAGACACGGGCAAAACCGATCATCTTCGCTGGCCCGTCTTCTGCAACCAAACTGATGCATCGTTTTGCTTGATGCATAGTTTGCATACAAAGTATCTTGCTGAGATGAGGGAGGACAGAGAACTTCACGCGTCCAGCACATAAGAGTGGGCAAGCACATTTTTTTTTTAAGTCGGAGTCTCACGTCGCCCAGACTGGGCTGCAGTGGTCACTCCCGGCCCCCACAGCCTCAACCTGCTGGGCTCCAGCGATCCTTCCGCCACGGCCTCCAATTAGCCGGAACTACAGGCGCGCGCCACCACACCCGGCTGACTTTTGATTTATTGCAGAGAGGAGGTCTCGCCAAGTTGCCCGGGGGGGTCTTGAACCCATGGGCCCCGGCAATCCTCTTGCCTCTGCCTCCCAAAGTGGTAGGATAACAGGCTGAGCGACCGAGCCCAGCATGCAAGCACAATTTAATGGAAGAGGATCCCCCAATTTTGATAAAACATTAGGGAGAAGCTTGAAAATCTGTGCGTGTGCCCACGTCTCCACGGACGCCATGCGCTGTGCCACGTGTATGTCCATGCACGCGCGGGGGGGCTCTCGCGGGACCCAAGGTCGCTCAGGACTCAGCCCCGGGTCCCCCGCGGGGGGGGCAGGCCAGCCCCCACCTCCTGTGCTGCCACGGCGGGACGCCACCGACGTCTCCACGGAGGGCGCCACGCTGGGACTTCGGTCCTCTCACTGTGTTCCCGGCCAGGCTGCGGCACCTGATCCACGCACCGGGGTAATCCACCCGGAGGGCAGCTCTGCTCAATGACGACCCCGCCTCTCCATGCCTCCGTGGACGCGGGAGCATCAGGGACCCTGTGCCCTGCCTCTTCCTCTCGCGGGGTGGCTCAGCCGCAACCCACCTCTCAGCCACGGGTGGCACAGCACATGGGGTGGCCCGCCGCCTGGATGGCACGGCGCATGGTGTGGCACGGGGCGTGGGGGGCACAGCACAGGGGGTGGCACAGCGCGTGGGGCGGCCCCGGGCCTAGTGCCTGGCACATGGCAGAGCACAGCCGCGTGTCGGCCCTCCGCGCCCCCAGACTTCCCCGGCAGGAGGGGGTGCCGCGTGCAGGTTTGAGGCACTGGAGACCGCGGACCCGCGATCCCAGCGCCGGGCGCGAGCAGCACCCACGCGCAGCATGGCGCCCGATTGGCTGCCGCGGACCCACGGGAGCGCAATGGCCGGACGCCAGTCGCGGGCGGGGGCGTGGCTGGGTGGGGGGGGGGAGGGCGCCTGGCCCGTGAACGAAAGTCCCTCCCACCCCTGCCCCGCCCCACCCCAGGGCCTCCTTTCCACGCAGGACTCGCACGGGAAAGCGGCATCCCAGGCCGCGGCCCAAAAGCCACGTGTGCGAGAGACCGGCCGACCACGGGTGCAATCGACAAACGCGCCGGGGGACGCGCAGTCCGGAGCGGAGACCGCGTGGTGAGCTTGGGCTCGCGCGTGAAGCCATCGTTCATTTGTTGCTTGTTTTCCGATGCCAAGCGATTCT
>JAPVLO010003512.1:0-21350 GCA_027257055.1 Cephalopachus bancanus | reverse complement strand
CTCTCTCTTCTCTTTCTGGGACTCCCGTTATGCATATAATGATATATTCAATATTGTCCTACAGGTCTCTTAGGTTCTATTCATTTTGATGCTTTTTAAAATTTTTCATTCTGCTCCTCAGACTGGTAATTGCAATCGATCTAATTGCAAATTCATAGATTTTCTTTCTTCTGTCTGCTCAAATCTGTTTGTTTAGCTCCTCTAGTAAATTTTTCATTTCAGTTACTGTTCTTTACCTGTCCAGAATTCTCATTTGGCATCTTTTAATAATTTTTATCTTATTACTGATACTCTCCATTTGATGAGAGATTGTTTTCCTCCCAATCTCCCTTAGCTCTTTGTTTGCTTCATTTCGAATATCTAAGACAGCTGATATATGCTTGAAAAATTCTAGACTTATAATTACAGTTTTACTACAGCAAAAGGATACAAGTGAGAACCAGCCAAAGGGAAAGCAAGAAAGGCAAAATCTGGGAGGATCTCAAACATGAAGCTTCCGTTGTCCTCAGGGACATGTTACTCTTTTGCTACATCAATGTGTGATAATACTCAGGCCACTGCCAACCAGAGAAGTTTACTTGGGTTTCATCATTCAGTTTTTTATTGAGGTTTCATTACACTGGCACAATTGAATATGACTGAATATCCACTCCCACCAACCTCGAGTAGGGATAATATGCTATGATTCAAAGTCCCAACACTCTTGACATATGGTTGGTTTTTCTGGTATAGCTACCCCCGACCCAGAATTATCTCATTAACATAAATTCTCATATGTCATCTTAAAGGTCCAGCAAGATGTAGCAAAGACACTTTTATCACTCAGGTAATTCCAAGGGTTTAGAGAAAATAGGAAAAGAAAGATCAACCAAAATTCTTTATTACACAGACCCACACTGGAAATGCATACTATAATTCTCAAGAGCACCACTGAGCCAGAGGGTGGAGCAAAGGTAAGCATAAGTGCCACAAAGCTCTCCTAACATGCTTCAGTTGCCTTCTTTGGTCAAGTATCCCTTTGGTGCCCATAAAAGTTGGATTATTTCCAGACTTCTGAAGATGCTGATGCTGATAGATTTGCTTTTTTGTTATCATTATTTTTTTTTTGAGTTGGAGTCTCACTCCAGTGCCCATGCCGGAGTGCAGTGCCAAACTCCCAGCCACCGCAGCCTCGACCTGCTGGGCTCCAGTCATTCTTCTGCCTCAGCCTTCCAAGTAGCCAGAACTACAGGAGTGTGCTACCAAACCTGACTAATTTTTTATTTATTGTAGAAACAAGGTCTCTTCAAGTTGCCCAGGTGGATCTCGAAACCACAGGCTGAGGCAATCCACTCATCTCGGCCTCCCAAAGTGCTGGGATTACAGGCTGAGCCACTGAGCTCGGCCTGTTATCATTATTTTTAATTGACAAATAAAAATTGCATCTATTCATGATGTACAGCATGAGGCTTTGATATATGTATACATTGTGAAATAATTGCATCAAGCTAGTTAACATATTAGTCACCTTACATATTTATCATTTTCAAAATTTTTTTTGTATCTCCCATGGAAGAGACAGGCCCTTGGAATTCTCTTTTGGACATGTTTGCCTCAGTTTTATTATGTCTGTCCAGATTTGGGGTAGAATAGAAAGAGCAAGTGATGGGGCTTAAAACCTGCCAGCAATCAAGCATAAAATGGAGTTTGACTTTTTATTAAAATTCACCTGTGGGAGGAGGCCCCTAAAAGTGAAAGTAAAAGCACCACCTCCACCATTTTCAAGGCATATTTACATCGCATAGCCCCGCCCACCTAGCAGAGCCTCCACCGCCGTTCCCACAGTGATGTCATTAACAGGAGACAAAGCCCCTCCCCAACACTGAATAGAGACTAGTGTCACAGACCTTCCAAGCAACAAGTTAACTACCTGCAACAGAAACAGAGGACTGAGGCTGGAGATTAGATCTCAGGAACTTGATTCATTAAGTGACCAGAGAGCAAAATCTACACAAATGAAGAAAAACCAAAAAAAGAATATGGGTCCTTCCCAGACTCCTGGGAGGGCAGACACTGAGAAAACTGACTTTGGAATGCAAACAACTGAATGGTCTCAAAATACAACCCTAGACATCAAGACATTAATGGCGAGATTAAAAAGAATTTAGGAGACTCAAGAAGAAACTAGAAAGGAGCTTATATCTGAGATAACACTAATAAACAATACTGTGAATGAAATAAACAAAAAACTGATAAGCATGAAAAGCAGAATTACCCAAGCAGAAGAAAGAATCTCAGAGCTTGAGGACCAAAATATAATACTAACCCAAACTCTCAAGAACACAGAAAACAAGCTCAAAAAGACAAAAAAATAACTTCAAGAGATGAGCGATTACCTCAAGAGGCCTAACCTAAGAGTAACTGTTCTGCCTGAGGCAGAAAAAGAGACAGAGACCACATTGGAACAAACCTTCCATGAGATCATTCAAGAAAACGTCCCTTATCTAATCAATGATGCAAAAACTCAAACACAAGAGATCCAGAGAACCCCTGCAAGACAACAAATGAGAAAACAAACTCCTAGACACATAATAATTCACCTAAACAAAGTAGACATAAAAAAAAAAATCCTAAAGGCAGCAAGAGAAAAATGTCAGATTACCTACCATGGAAAACCAATTAGAATAGCAGCAGATTTATCTACAGAAACCCTGCAGGCTAGGAGAGCTTGGAGCCCTATCTTCAAAGTCCTAAAGGATAAACAATTTCAACCAAGAATAACCTACCCTACCAGATTAAGCTTCATCAGTGAGGGAGAATTAACATCTTTCCCAGATATCCAATCCCTAAGAATGTACGCTGCCACCAAACCACCTCTACATGAAACACTTAAGAAAGTACTGAACACAGAAAAAAAGGGGGGGAAAAGAGCAATATTTTGGACAAGAGTACAGGAAAAAGAATAAAATACATATGAACCAACCCCCAAAACCAAAGAAAGACAATAAACCAAGTGGAAGAACAACTATAAAAGAACTGTATGTTAGGGATGAACTCTCACTTTTCGATAATTAGCCTGAATGTGAATGGACTAAATGCACCCCTGAAAAGACATAGAATGGCAAAATGTATAAAATATCACCAGGCAACAATATACTGCCTTCACAAGACCCATCTCACTAGAAAGGACATGCACAGACTCAAAGTAAGAGGACGGGAAACAAATTTCCAGGCAAATGGAACACAAAAGAAAGGAGGAGTCACGATCCTAATTTCAGACAAAATACCATTTAAGCTATCAAAAATTTAAAAAGTTACAGAGGGCCACTACACGATGACAAAAGGCTCACTCCATCAACAAGAAATCTCTATCCTAAACATACATGCACCTAACAGAGGTGCACCAACTTTCACAAAGCAACTCCTAGGAAAACTAAAGAAAGATATTGACTCTAACATAATCATAACTGGGGACTTTAATACCCCACTCACAGATCATCAGTACAAAAAATCAACAACGAGATTCGGAACCTCAATGAGACTCTGGACCAAATGGACTTAATTGATACCTACAGACACTCCATCCAAAGACCAGAGAATACACATAGTACTCATAACCGCATGGGAGGTATTCCAAGATCGACCACATACTCGGCCATAAATCAAGCATAAGCAAATATAAAAAGACAGAAATTCTACCATGCACCTCCTCGGACCACAGTGGAATGAAAATAAACATTGACACCAACAAGGTCCCCCCAAAACCCACAAAGACATGGACACTAAACAGCATGATGCTAAACAACTCCTGGATCAATGATGAAATTAAAACGGAGATCAAAAGATACCTGGAAAAAAATGAAAATGAAGAAACATCTTACCAAAATCTCTGGGACACCTTAAAAGCTGTAGTAAGAGGGGAATTTATATCCCTACAAACACACGTGAGGAAAATGGAAGGAGCACAAATTAATAGCCTAACAAGCCACCTAAGGAAGCTGGAAAAGCAAGATCACAAAAACCCTAATTTCAGCAGAAGAATCCAGATCACCAAAATAAAAGCCCAAATCCAGGAAATAGAAGACAAAAGGACAATACAAAAAATCAATGAAATAAAAAGCTGGTTCTTCGAAAGGATAAACAAGATTGATGGTCCCCTAGCTAGACTGACCCCAAAAAAGAAAGAAAAAACCCAAATAAGCACAATTCGAAACACAAAAGATGAAGTCACATCTGACCCTGAAGAAACACAAAAGATCATCAGAGGTTACTATGTACACTTGTATGGAAACAAACTTGAAAACCTCAAGGAAATGGAGGACTTTGTGTCATCAGACAACCTGTGTAGGTTGAAACAAGAAGAAATTGAGATCCTAAATAGACCAATAAAAATCAAGGAAATTGACTATGTAATAAGAAAACTACCTACAAAAAAAGCCCCGGACCAGATGGTTTTCCAGCAGAATTCTACAAGACATTTAAGGAGGAACTGATTCCAATCCTACTGAAGTTATCTCAGGTGATTGAGAAAGATGGAACCCTTCCCAAATCATTTTATGAAGCTAACATCACATTGATACCCAAGCCAGGTAAAGATGCAACAAAAAAAGAGAACTACAGGCCAATACAGACGCTAAAATTCTCAACAAGATCCTAGCAAACCGGATTCAACAGCACATCTCAAAAATCATCCACCATGACCAAGTAGGCTTTATCCCTGGGACGCAAGGCTGGTTCAACATTCACAAAACAACAAATGTAATTAAATATATAAACAGATGTCAAAACAAAAACCACATGATTATGTCATTAGATGCAGAAAAAGTTTTTGATAAAATCCAGCACCCCTTCTTGATAAAAACCCTCGAACATCTAGGCATACAGGGAACATACCTCAAAGTAGTGAAAGTCATCTACGAGAAACCCACAGCCAGCATACTCCTAAACGGACAAAAATTGGAACCATTTCCCCTGAAAACTGGAACAAGACAAGGATGCCCACTCTCACCCCTCCTGTTCAATATAGTATTGGAAGTCCTGGCTAGGGCAATCAGAGAAGACAAGGCAATCATGGGTATCCCAATAGGAAAAGAGGAAGCCAGATTATCTCTCTTTGCAGATGACATGATCGTATACCTGGAAAACCGAAGAGAATCTGTCAAAAACCTCCTTACACTGAAAAAGGCCTTCGGCAAAGTCTCAGGGTATAAAATAAATGAGCAAAAGACAATCGCATTTCTTTACACCAATAATAAACAAATAGAAACCCAAATAAGAAGCACAATTCCACTCACAATAGCCACACAAAAAATGAAATACCTTGGCATCTTCCTAACCAGAGACGTGAAAGACGTTTACAATGAAAACTACAAAACTCTGCTCAAAGAAATGAAAGATGACACAAACAAGTGGGAAAATATCCCATGTTCATAGATTGGAAGAATCAACATTGTGAAGATGTCCATCTTACCTAAGGCAATCTACAGATTCAATGCAATACCTATCAAATTACTAGCAACATTCTTCTCACACCTACAAAAAATGACACAGGAATTCATATGGAAACACAAAAAACCAAGAATAGCTAAAACAATCCTCAGAAAAAAAAAAAACAAAAAACAAAAAACAAAGCAGGTGGTATCACATTACCAGACTTCAAAGTTTACTATAAAGCTACAATCATCAAAACAGCTTGGTATTGGTACAAAAACAGGCATATAGACCAATGGAATAGAATTGAGATTCCAGAGGCAAGACCTCAATTTCTCAACCAACTCATCTTCGATAAAGCCTCCAGCACCTACCACTGAGGAGAGGAGAACCTTTCCAGGAAATGGTGCTGGGAAAACTGGCTGACCACATGTAGAAGATTGAAACAGGACCCCTATCTATCCCCTTACAAAAAAATTAACTCCAAATGGATCAGGGACCTAAATATAAAACCTCAAACCATAAGAACCTTAGAAAATGAAGGACATACCCTCATGGAAATTGGAACTGGCATCCAATTCCTGAACAAAACTCGAAACCCACAGGCCATAAGGGATAAGATAGACAAGTGGGACCTCATTAAACTGACAAGCTTCTGCAAACCCAAAGAAACCATTAAGAGAGCAGGAAGAGAGCCTACAGACTGGGAACAAGTATTTGCCAACTCCAGGTCTGACAAAGGCTGAACATCTTGGATCTACATGAAACTCAAACGTGCTGAAAAGAAAAAAACAAACAACCCCATTATAAAGTGGGCAAAAGATATGAACAGACACTTCACAAAGGAAGACATCCGAGCAGCCAATAGACACATGAAGAAATGCTCAACCTCATTAATCATCAGGGAGATGCAAATCAAAACCACACTGAGATACCACCTAACTCCAGTCAGAATGGCAATTATCAACAACTCAAAAAATAACAGCTGCTGGAGATGGCGTGGTGAAAAGGGAACACTTCTACACTGTTGGTGGGAGTGTAAACTAGCGCAACCTCTGTGGAAAACAGTGTGGCAATTCCTAAAAGCTCTAAACATCAACCTCCCATATGACCTGCAATCCCCCTACTGGGAATATACCCTGAAGAACTCAAATCACTGTATTAAAAAGATACCTGCACACGAATGTTCATGGCAGCATTGTTCACAATAGCTAGAACCTGGAACCAACCATGAGGTCCATCAAAAGAGGACTGGATAAAAAAATGTGGTACATATACACAATGGAATACTATGCAGCCACAAAAAAGAACAAAATCATGAATTTTGCAGTAACCTGGATGGAGCTAGAGTATATAATACTAAGTGACCTCTCACAGAAACAAAGATCTGGGTACCACATTCTCATTCATACAGTGAACCTTGATCACCCAATGCACTACTATAAGAAAATGACTGACAGTGTTGGGAAACTATGGGGGGGGATGGGACTAATGGTAGTAAACATCTGTCTAGAGACAGGGAGACACCAGTTATCAACAAGGGGGCCTGAATGAAACATATTTGTATACCTAACACTTAACTGTACCCCACAATATCAAAATTAAAAATACCGATTAAATTTAAAAAAAAATTCACCTGTGGGGACGGGAACCAGATGGCAACAGCATAGGTGAACTTGTGAGATTCTCCAAATGTGAGTTCCCCAAAAGACTCTTACCTCTCTTCCCCCACCCCCCAGCATACCACCAGCTGTTCTGGTGCGAGGCCCAGGGACCTAAGGTCCCACGCAGGGACAGATATTGTGGCCCCCTGCCACTGCTGCTCCACTGCGTATGTGGAAGTCTCGGGTCCCAGCCCTCTACCAGCACCCTCCCTGGCTACATCATCTCCAGCCCCGGGACCCGGCACAAAGCCACCGGTCACTCAGGGAGGCTCTGGGCGCCCGTCCCTCAGAGACACCGGTCCCATTCCTGGCTGAAGTACCCTGTGGGGGGACCCAGGCCCACTCTCGCTGCTCACCGCCTGCCCTTTGGAGCTTTGAAGCTCTGGAACTCCAGGCCCACCCTGGCTGAGGCACTCAGCGTGAGACCCCAAGCTGGGGGACCCAGACAAGGGGAGAAAAACAGATCTACATAAACTGCCTCGCCATTCTCCAGGCAGAGACTTCCATTGCCCTGCCCACCTATCAACAAACAAACTTAACTTCAGTTTCTAAGGCAACAGTGCAAAACAGGAGATAAAGCCCCACCCCTACACTGCAATGAAAAACAAAAGGGAGAGGCCAGAATTGGAGACCAGAGAAGTGACTTTAGTCTGATCGCTTATTTTTACTTATGATTTTATTATTGTAACTGTTGGTTTTGATCACATTTGTTGTTTACCTTCTGACCTACACTGTTTCTTGATTTTATTGGCCTGTCTCTGTGTAGTTATCAGTACTCTTTAGGGAATCTTTCTTACGTGTCTTTCTTCACTTCTTCCCATCCTTGTGTCTCTTTCACACCTGATAGTTGGTATGTATATCTGTTTTCCCTCTCACTCTTCTCTCTTTCTAACCCCCTATTGACCTCCCCTTCCTCCATTATTTTCCTCTTTTATACCCTCCTTTTTAACCTAGGAACCAAGACTACATACTGCTGAATGGACAGATTGTAAGGCAGAGGGAAATAGGTTCCAGTGTGCTCATACACCTGTTCATGGATGCTAGAATCAGTATTCTGAACCACAGCTTCCCTCTCAATTAAACCTCAAAACAGCAAATAGTACAGATTGCAGCCTATGCTCCAACCTGAAAAGTGAGCAAAGCCAGAAGATCCTCATAAGGAAGAACAGGATATTGTAGAAGAGAAAAAAAAGTAACCCCACCTTCCCTCAAAAACGGAATTAAAGAAGGGGAGGGAAAGGGGGAGAGAGAAAAAATCTACACAAATGAAGAAAAACCAAATGAAGAGTATGGGTCTCTCCCAGACTCCTGGGAGGGCAGACACTGAGAAAACTGACTTTGGAATGCAAACAGTGAAGAGGCCCCAGAATGAAGGGTCTCAAACTACGAACGTAGATATCAAGACAATAATGGAGAGATTAAAAAGAATTGAGGAGAGACAAGAGGAAACTAGGAAGGAGCTGATATCTGAGATAACAGTAATAAAGAATACTGTGAATGAAATAAATAACAAACTGATAAGCATGGAAAGCAGAATTATCCAAGCAGAAGAAAGAATCTCAGAGCTTGAGGACCAAAATATAATACTAACCCAAATTCTTAAAAACACAGAAAATAAGCTCAAAAAGACAGAACAAAACCTTCAAGAGATGAGCGATTACCTCAAGAGGCCTAACCTAAGAGTAGTTGGACTACCTGAGGCAGAAAAAGAGGCAGAGACCACACTGGAACAAACTTTCCATGAGATCATTCAAGAAAACTTCCCTTATCTAATCAGTGATGCAAAAATTGAAACACAAGAGATTCAGAGAACCCCTATAAGACAACAAATGAGAAGACCAACTCCTAGACACATAATAATTCACCTAAACAAAGTAGGCATAAAAGAAAAAATCCTAAAGACAGCAAGAGAAAAAGGCCATATCACCTACCATGGACAACCAATCAGAATAGCAGCAGATTTATCTACAAAAACCCTGCAGGCTAGGAGAGCTTGGAGCCCTATCTTCAAAATCCTAAAAGATAAAGAATTTCAACCAAGAATAACCTACCCGGCCTAGCTAAGCTTCCTCACTGAGGGAGAATTAAAATCTTTCCCAGACAACCAATCCCTAAGAACTTATGCTGCCACCAAACCATCCCTACATGAAACACTTAAGAAAGTACTAAACACAGCAGAAAAGGAAAAAAGAACAACGTTCTTCACAAGAGTACACGGAAAAGAATAAAATATACATGAACCAAACCCAAAACCAAAAGAAAAACTAAAAAAAAAAGAACTGGAAGAACAACAACTCTATGAACTCTATGATAGGGATGAACTCTCACATTTCAATAATTAGTCTGAATGTGAATGGACTAACGCACCCCCGAAAAGACATAGAATGGCAGAATGGATAAAATATCACCTGGCAACAATATACTGCCATCAAGAGACCCATCTCACTAGAAAGGACATACACAGACTCAAAGTAAGAGGATGGGAAACAAATTTCCAAGCAAATGGAACACAAAAGAAAGGAGGAGTCCCGATCCTAATTTCAGACAAAATATCATTTAAGCTATCAAAAATTTAAAAAGATACAGAGGGCCACTGCATAATGATAAAAGGTTCACTCCATCAACAAGAAATATCTATCCTAAACATATATGCACCCAACATAGGTGCACCAACTTTCATAAAGCAACTTCTAGGAAAACTAAAGAAAGATATTGACTCTAACACCATCATAACTGGGGACTTTAATACCCCACTCACAACCCTAGACAGATCATCAGGACAAAAAATCAGCAAGGAGATCCGGAACCTCAGTGAGACTCTGGACCAAATGGATTTAATTGATAACTACAGAACACTCCATCCAAAGACCACAGAATATACATTCTACTCATCACCGTCTGGAACATATTCTAAGATCAACCACATAATTGGACATAAATCAAGCATAAGCAAATTTAAAAGATCTGAAATTCTAATATTGCACCTTCTTGCACCACACTGGAATAAAAATAAACATTGACACCAACAAGGTCCCCCCAACACCCACAAAGACATGGACACTAAACAGCATGATGCTAAACAACTCCTGGGTCAATGATGAAATCAAAACAGAGATCAAAAGATACCTGGAAACAAATGAAAATGAGGAAATATCTTACAAAATATATGGGACGCCCTGAAAGCTGTAGTAAGAGGGGAATTTATATCCCTACAAACACACATGAAGAAAATGGAAGGAAAACAAATTAGCAACCTAACAAGCCACCTAAAGAAGCTGGAAAAGCAAGATCACAAAAACCCTAATTTCAGCAGAAGAATCCAGATCACCAAAATAAAAGCCCAAATCCAGGACATAGAAGACAAAAAGATATTACAAAAAATCAATGAAACAAAAGCTGGTTCTTCAAAAGGATAAACAAGATCGATGGTCTGCTAGCTAGACTGACCAAAAAAAAAAAGAGAAAAAAACCAAATAAGCACAATCAGAAACACAAAAGATGAAGTCACATCTGACCCTGAAGAAATACAAAAGATCATTAGAGACTACTACGTATACTTGTATGGAAACAAACTTGAAAACCTTAAGGAAATGGAGGACTTTCTGACATCACACAACCTCCCTAGGTTGGAACAAGAAGAAATTGAGACCCTAAATAGACCAATAACAATCAAGGAAATCGACTACGTAATAAGAAGACTTCCTACAAAAAAAAGCCCTGGTCCAGATGGCTTTTCAGTAGAATTCTACAAGACATTTAAGGAGGAGCTGATACCAATCCTACTGAAGGTATTCCAGGCGATTGAAAAAGATGGAACTCTCCCCAAATCATTTTACGAAGCCAACATCACATTGATACCCAAGTCAGGTAAAGATCCAAGAAAGAAAGAGAACTACAGGCCAATATCTTTGATGAACATAGATGCTAAAATTCTCAACAAGATCCTAGCAAACCGGATTCAGCAATACATCTCAAAAATCATCCATCGTGACCAAGTAGGCATCATTCCTGGGATGCAAGGCTGGTTCAACATTCGTAAAACCATAAATGCAATTAAATACATCAACAGATGTCAAAACAAAAACCACATGATTATATCATTAGATGCAGAAAAGCTTTTGATAAAATCCAGCACCCCTTCTTGATAAAAACCCTTGAACATCTAGGCACACGGGGAACATACCTCAAAATAGTAAAAGCCATCTACGAGAAACCCACAGCAAGCATACTTCTGAATGGACAAAAATTGGAACCATTTCCCCTGAAAACTGGAACAAGACAAGGATGCCCACTCTCACCCCTCCTGTTCAACATAGTATTGGAAGTCCTGTCTCGAGCAATCAGAGAAGAGAAGGCAATCAGGGGTATCCAAATAGGAAAAGAGGAAGTCAAGTTATCTCTCTTTGCAGATGATATGATTGTGTACCTTGAAAACCCAAGAGAATCTGTCAAAAGCCTCCTTACACTAATAAAGGACTTTGGCAAAGTCTCAGGATACAAAATAAATGTACAAAAGACAATCACATTTCTCTACACCAATAATAAACAAACAGAAACACAAATTAAAAACACAATTCCATTCAGAATAGCTACCAAAAAAATGAACTACCTTGGCATCTTCCTAACCAGAGACGTGAAAGACCTTTACAATGAAAACTACAAAACACTGTTCAAAGAAATCTAAGATGACACAAACAAGTGAAAAATATCCCATGCTCATGGATTAGAAGAATCAACAATGTGAAGATGTCCATCTTACTTAAGGCAATCTACAGATTTAATGCAATACCCTTTAAATTACAAGCAACATTCATCTCAGACCTAGAAAAAACAATACAAGAATTCATATGGAAACACAAACGACCAAGAATAGCCAGAACAATCCTCAGCAAAAAAAACAAAGCAGGTGGTATCACATTACCAGACTTCAAACTTTACTATAAAGCTACAATCATCAAAACAGCATGGTATTGGTACAGGAACAGGCATATAGACCAATGGAATAGAATTGAGATTCCAGAAACTAAACCTCAATTTCTCAGACAACTCATCTTCAACAAAGCCTCCACCACCTACCACTGGGGAGAGGAGAACCTATTCAGTAAATGGTGCTGGAAAACTGGCTGACCACATGCAGAAGATTCAAACAAAACCCCTATCTGTCCCCATACACAAAAATTAACTCTAAATGGATCAGAGACCTAAATGTAAAACCTCAAACCATAAGAACCTTAGAAAATGCAAGACATACCCTTATGGAAATTGGAACTGGCATCCAATTCCGGCACAAAACCCGAAACCCACAGGCCATAAGAAATAAGATAGACAAGTGGTACCTCATTAATTTGACAAGCTTCTGAAAAGCCAAAGAAACCATCAAGAGAGCAGGGAGACAGCCCACAGACTGGGAAAAAGTATTTGCCAACTCCAGGTCTGACAAAGGCTTAACATCTTGGATCTACAAGGAGCTCAAACGTGCTGAGAAGACAAAAACAAACAACCCCATTATAAAATGGGCAAAAGATATGAACAGACACTTCACAAAGGAAGACATCCGAGCAGCCAACAGACACATGAAGAAATGTTCAACCTCACTAATCATCAGGGAGATGCAAATCAAAACCACACTTAGATACCACCTAAACCCAGTCAGAATGGCAATCATCAACAACTCAAAAAATAGCAGCTGCTGGAGAGGGTGTGGTGAAAAGGGAACACTTCTACACTGTTGGTGGGAGTGTAAACTAGTGCAACCTCTGTGGAAAGCAGTGTGGCGATTCCTAAAAGCCCTAAACATCAACCTCCCATATGACCCTGCAATCCCCCTACTGGGAATATACCCTGAAGACCTCAAATCACTCTATAAAAAAGATACCTGCACACGTATGTTTATCACAGCATTTTTCACAATAGCAAGAACCTGGAAGCAACCATGCTGCCCATCAAAAGAGGACTGGATTAAAAAAATGTGGTACATATACATGATGGAATGCTACGCAGCCATGAAAAAGAACAAAATCTTGAACTTCACAGCAACCTGGATAGAACTAGAGTCTATAATACTGAGTGACCTCTCACAGAAACAAAGATCTGAGTATCACATGTTCTCACTCATATAATGGACCTTGAACATCCAATGCAATACTATTAGAAAATGACTGACAGTACTGGGAAACTATGGGGTGGGAGGAAGATGGGATTAACAGTAGCAAATATCAGTCTGGGGACAGGAAACACCTCTTATCAACAGGGTGCCTGAATGAAACGTAATTGTATACCTAATCCTTAACTGTACCCCACAACATCATAATAAAAAAAAATTTTTTAAAAAAATTCACCTGTGATGTTTGATTGTTAACTGAAACATACCATGTTTCTTATCACTTAAACTTGGCCATTCTGGCACGCGATGAAATCTAAACCTGAGGCCAGTAAGGGAAGTAAAATTTCCCTTCAATGCCTTGCTCAAGAGCCCAACACTGAGTAAGTACTCAGTGAAATGAGTATTTAAAAAATGAAATGAGTGTCTTGGTCGTTGCTGAAAATGTCTAGAACTCTGAAAGAGATAAAGAATGTTTCATCTTTTAGTGCAGCTTTAATATATGCAAAGACATCTTGTGACCTTGATTTATGTTTCCAGCATCCGAGAGGCAAGAAATTCGCAACATACTTTACTATGACAATCTTGCATAAGGACAGTTTTTGCTGCCATTGGCTGTATCAGATGTCCAGACAATTGGCATGGTCAAAGAGTCTCTAATAATCTGCATACTCAGTAGATGGTTAGCAGTAGCATTCAGTGCTAGAAAACCAGAAATTCAATCAACCTTGCCAGTTTTGGAGCTCCCTTCTTTTTAGAGACATTTCAGCCAACCTCCATTCCATACCATGGTGGAAATGTGGTCCGTGAGGTGCATGACCTTCCTTTGCTTTTCACTTAGTTGTTTCCAAGAGCCTCCCTGTAATGCCAGGGCTTCCAAGAGACAGATGACCTCCTTCAGAACAATGGCATCTGGAAAGAGATTGAAGGCAGGGAAACCTACCCTGTCCTGCAGTTAAGATATGCTAGAGGGACCAGGGTTAGCTCCATAATGTAGAGAGGAGGTTTGTGCCAAGTATTAGAGTGCTGCCTTCACTACCCAAGGCCCAACTGGCAGCTAGGTACAAAGAGTCACAGGTTTAGGGCATATTTCCAAGAGAATCCCCTATGTGTCCACCAACTGGCACTCTGATGCCAAATAGCATAGGCTAAGGAGGGAGTGCTTGTGTCAGAAGATCATGGACAATTTATGACCATCCTAGGTGGTCTGGAGACTCCGGGAGGTTGAAAGAAAGTTCCTAGTGCTTCTGCAGTGAAAGGATTTCTGGGCGCGCTAAAACGGGTGTCTGTTGTATTGCCATTTGGACAGATGTAGGGCCTTGTGTTAAATGGGGGCCCCATTCAAAGTGAGCAGATTTTAATGAATCCGCATAAGTGAGCTACATAAAAATTTTAAATGAGGAACATGATGTCTCCAGAACCTCAAAATGACTAAAGGATGTTGGAGTTGTTTTAATATTGTGGATGCTGAGAGCGTCAGTCAATAGCTGTGTTAAATTCATGGAATGAGATGTGACTCCAGAAGCAAATATTGATGTGATGGGAGCCAGAAGCCAGTGAATGTGAGCAGTCTATAGAAGCTGGAAAAAGCGAGGGAATGGAGTCTTCCCTAGAGCTGCCAAAAGGAACACAATTCTGCCAACCTATTTTAGACTTCTGACTTTCATAACTTTAACTCAGTACAGTTGTCCCATTTTAAGCTACTAAGCACATGGTAATCTGTTACAGCAGCAATAGAAACTGCAATACGGGGGCCTTGATGAGTGAACCCTGACATAAGAGTTCAGGAAATTCACCATGAGGTGCCATTTATTTCATTTCCCAATATCAAGAACAGGCCAAATTGGGCTGCTACATGGAGATGTAGTAGAAACAGTCACCGCTTCTCTTATATAGGCCATGTATAATGGGTTTCAATTTTTGAAATCCTGTTTAAATTCACATGGGGTTGCATTATTTCAACTGGTGGGGGAGGTGGTGGTCACAGGTACATGGGATCTTTTTTTTTTTTTTTAAATCAAGCTGACAGCCGGGCTCGGTGGCTCAGCCTGTAATCCCAGCGCTTTGGGAGGCTGAGGAGAGTGGATTGCCTGAGCCCACAGGTTTGAGACCCGCCTGGGCAACTTGGCGAGACCTCATCTCTACAATAAATCAAAAAATTAGCTGGGCAGGGTAGCACGCGCCTGTATTTCCAGCTACTTGGAAGGCTGAGGCAGAAGGATCGCCGGAGCCCAGCAGGTCGAGGCTGCAGTGGCCGGGAACGGCCACTGCGCTCCAGTTTGGGTGACAGAGTGAGACTCCAACTCAAAAAAAATGAAATAAAATAAATAAATCAAGCTGATAATAAGTGCCAAAAGCTTAATTTTAATTTTTTACTCATTGGGCCAGAAGGTCCATGTCCGCCCACTGTTAGGTATTTTAAGACAATGGGTACTATAGCAATGGAAAATTAGGCAAGGTAATAAATTCATTGTTCAGAGTGAGAAATACTTGTGTATCTTCTGTTTTATGTTTGATATCTTCCCTAAGAGTATAGGGGTTATGTTGCTTAAGTTTAAGGGGCCTTCAGATACAACTGTACTTTGAGTCCCAGCACTGATTAAGGCCATGAAGGCTTACCAATTGATACATTCTAGCCCCCAGAATTAAACTTAATTCAGAACCCAGAGGCATAAATGTTAATCAGCACCCTTTTGTCCTTTTGTTGTATATATTATTTCAGTAAATGTTGGATTTCCAGTTGGGTCAGATTGTGGACCTCCTTTTTGGCTTTGTGTTTCTTCCCACTGTATCCTAGTTTGTGAAGAGTTGCTAGGTGCACTCTGGGGGAGGGGCGGGAGGATCCTCCCTACCCTGCTCGTATTTATTGGTTCCTTCTTCCAGATAGTCTCAAGTCATTAGCATCAGAGTTAGTGGCCTCCTTCATGGCAATGATTGCTTTACTGGGTTTAAGGGTCCCAGTCTTAAGTCGAGTTTGAATGAACCCCTTGTTTGTGCCACAGCTGTGCCGGGGATTTTTCCCCTATAACATTGTCAGGAGCTCTGTTGCAACAAAAGCATAGGCAACAGCAACCACAAAAGAACTTTCTAGGGTCCCATTGCGTTCTTTGCCTTTAGGAGTGTGTAGTCATCCTGCCACATGGTGACTGCTCTTCCTTTTTACAAGTGACCTTTAAGGGGGCTTTATTATTTCCATTGAGCTCTATAGGATGGAAGCTAACGCCTGACTGAGACTTAAGGCCAGCCATCACAGGGTAAGATTCAGTCCCCGGAGCCTAGTGTCATTCATGATTTATGCTGGAATTGAGACACACAATGCAACCTGGGACACACAGACACATTTGGAAGCAGATACATTACCCAGGGTCACTTTAAGGAGGACCTCAATCCCATAATTCTACCCCCCAAAAACGACTCAATGAGCTTAGTTAAATCAGAGCTTGTTCTGCATTGTTCGTCAAATGCAGAACAAAGTAGTAGGATAGCTTAAAGAACAAGCTTTCCGGTACAAAGCAACTCAAAGTGTGTCCTTTCAGTAGATAGTTGAACCAGTGAGATGGCCAAATGAAGAGATGATACAAACTCAGTGACAGTGCTCATGGTCTAGAAAGTCTGCTCCCTGTACCAATACTTGCTGCAGCCCCACAAAAGTGCAGTGGATATCCTCCCACCCAAAATTTGGTTTAGATATCGAGACTGATGCTGACACGCACCTGCAAGAGGGTTCTAAGAGTTTTACACACGCATACTAAAGCTTTTTGGGATGAACAGGGCAGCCTTCACAAGGCAGGGATAGAAGACTGCCAGCAGCAAAAGATGCAACATGAGGCAAGGTGCTTTATGACTGATGTTTTCTTGACAAGCTCTGAGATTGGAGTGATTATGACCCCACTTTACGGGTGGGAAAATGATACTTAGTGAAGTCAACCCAACTGTCCTCTAAGTATCCACAGTGGCATTTGGAAACGCATGTTCTTGATGTTTGTGATTTTTGTTATTAACCCAGGCTAGGTAAAGTGGGAAACATTTGAACTAAGAACAAGTTGGTTTCCAAAGCAAGGAAGAGAAGTTGTCTTATTCTGTTTAAATTCCTATAAAATGATAATAAATGTTGCACCAATGATGTACAGTGTACAATTCCACCTCAACCCAGGATGCTGCTGTTAATATATTAACCCTTCTTCCAGTTGTGCATGCCTTCACATCAGTGCCTCTCAGTGCATTACTAAGAATATCTTTTCTTGCCTGAGGACATATACCCCTCTATCACACCAGCAACACTGTAGTCGGTGACTGAAGGTCAGTGTCTGTAGGCCATGGAAACTCATGAAATCGCAGGTCACATGGGGGTAATGATTCACCTAAGTGTCATAAGTATCACCAGCAGCAGGGCTTCAGGCCCAGCTGCCCACATCAGAACCCATTGGGAGAACTGAAATTGACCTCATGGATGACTGCAAGGGTAGTTGTCTTTGCCATCCGGGAACACGGCACATGCTGAGTTCCTCAGCTGAGGCGCTCAACAGGTTTTTTGGCAGAACTTTCAGGGACACAACTAGAATGTCCCCTGTTGAGTGAACACAAGCAATTGCAAAGTCAAGGACCTGACCATCAGCCGTGGTGCAGAGACCAGCTTGAGTCCCAGAAGCCCTGCTCCTTCTGACACTGTGAGGACCATGAGCTTTGCTTTACACCAATATCTCTTCTTTGAGAATGGGGGCCGAGACCGGGGGGGAAGACCACCCTACTGACGCGGCAAACTTTCTAGGAAATGAATATCCTATATGTCTCCAATAGAGACTGCTTAAATCAGTGAGGTTGGCGGAAATGAAGAAAGGGATAAACGCTGAGGTTATCTGAGCATCCGTTGATACCAGCCGTTTTGGGGGAGTACTTTAGTAATAGTGTCTCATTTAATCCTCACAGAGTGCCCAAGGATGGAGGTGCTGTTGTTATCCCTACTTAGCAAAAGGGGCACCTGAGGATCCTAGAGGTTTAGAGACTTGCCCAACATCACACGGAACTGGAATTAAAATATCAGGCCCCTTTTCTCTCGGACCTGTGTTTGGACAAATGACAGTCCCCACCTTGCCATTCTATAGCAGAGTTGGAGTTCATCAGTTCAATCAGTCAGTTGATGGCAGGTACAGATGCCACCAATTCTGGGTATATCCAGATGTTTTATGTCCCAGACCACTGAGCAGTCACAGTTCCTGAAGCAGCAGCAATTTTTCTGGAAGACAGGGTAGGAAGGGAGAGGAAAAATTCACTTTCTTTCTTTCCCACTCTCTTTCCCTGAGTCCCAGCACCTGATTGATTGAGTACCAAGAGGAGTCAAGGTGACTCACAATGGATCTCAGAACCTTGTTACTACCTACAATAGCAAGATCTGAAGGCTAGCCACCAGCACCTGGGTTACTCCTGGTTTAAGGCTGAATACAGCGAATGAGTGAGGTGCTGGAAGAAGGGTGTAGATATTTCCTCCGTTTGGTACAATCTCCATATCTATTCCCTAAACACTCAGTTATCTTGGCCTCAAGCTCTTCTGAGGCTCACGCAAAAAAAAAAAAAAACCCCAAAAAAAAAACCTGTCCATTGAAGCTTTTTTTTTGAGAAGAGACACCAAAATATTTTGACAGTGTCCATCGCATTTCCACAGGTCCACTGGGCAAAGATCAGCAATTTTGGCCTCAAGCTCTAGTCACTCAGCGAAAGCTGAAAGGGAACTCAGCCCCAGGTAGGAGTCTCTACTCTTCCTCAACCTCTGCATCCAGCCTTGGTCATGAGTCTGCATTTACTTTTTGTATAATACTCAATTCATGTAAATGGGGGGTTTAATTGCAGAAACTCCAGCCGTGAGTTGTCATCTGTCTCAAGTCATATTCCTTTCCAAGGCTCTGATCCAGAACAACTATACTGTGAACATAAAAAACATGGCCCATGTGGGTGTTATCTAGAGGCAGGACAGAAGTTGTTACAGATTGTCCGAGGGACAATGGTGAGAACACGGCTTTGAATTTCTTTTATTGTGATGTTCTCCTGAGGACCTAAAATGACTATGATGACCCATGGCCTCCCCCATACTGGATCCCCCGCTCAGCCTCATCTAAGGACTGAGAAAATGGAGGCACCGATTCCTGTAAGAGAGGGCCAAGACACACTCCCTTTTTGGGTGACTCAGGCCTCCGGGTTTTCCCCCCTACCCCGTGTAGAATCATGTAGGGACACTGAGACCTGGTTCGGTGTCCAAAACATATTGAAGAGGAACGAGAATCATTGACTTGCTTTCCAGAGAGATCAAGGGAGTACATCGTGAAGGAATGGAAGGCTGTGGCTCAGAAGTCAGACTAATTCAGTTCCCATCCTGGCACCGCCACATACTACTGTGTGGTCTTACGCCAAAACTATATATTTCCCGTGCCTGCTTACTGCCCTGGATACTTGAGAATTACAATGGCACCCACCTTGAGCTGCTATGAGGCTACATGAGCTATTGTACATAAAGCTCTTGGAGAAGTGCCTGGCAGGCAGGCAACCCTCTACTGGGGCGTAGGGAGGAGGAGGCTGGTATTTTGGTGTTGTCATTCTTCTCATTACTGTATTGCTGGTAAAACAGAGGAGCCCCAAAACATCCCAAGGGACTGGAGAATAGTGTCATCACCTCTTCTATTTTCCCTCAAGAATGAGAACTTCCTAAATTCACAAACAGAGTCAATAATCTTCCCTGGCCAAATCTGGTCTCTTTCCTCAAACACCATCGACAGGTTCACTGTTTGTCTGTTTTTGCTGGGTTTTGGATGTGGGGGACTTCCCCCCTCCCAGGCTTTTTCCTGTGTTCCAGTGCTAGTAATCACTCATTTGGAAAAAACAGATGACAAATTGACTGTGGTCAACCAGCCTCAGTTTTGCTTCTCCATATCTCCAATCTATGCCTCTGAAGACCCTTGTCTCATTTAAACACCATCAACAGAATTGACTTCCACACATTTCCTCATGCATGTTGTAGAAATACACTCATAAATGATGGTATATACAACTGATAGTCTCATTTTTCTGACAGCCCCAACTCCTGTCTTATACCCCTCCATCTTACATTCCCACACCTAAAGAAGTTCCATCATCAGTGTGCTGTAATTCCTGCAGACTTTGTTTTCTGCATATGCTTATATCCACATAGATGGCTCTGGGAAGAAACGAAAATAGGAGGATAAGATGCATAATGGTTTGCAATTTTCTTTCTACAATTACCATTTCTTGGAGATATTTTCAATGTCTGTACGTAAAGAACCCCTTCTTCCTTTCCAGTGGCTGCTTTTTATTTCACCTTAAGCTATAGCATAATCTATTAACAAAAGGAATTTGGAAAAGTTGCCTTTTTTGTGTCATCAACCCAAAGGGAATCACTTAGATGTTTGACATAAAACTAGGGTAGACGTAAGTTAAACATACATAAAAGATACCATATGCTCCTCTAAGAATAAATTATAAAATAATAGGAACTATATATCCAGTCCAAATGTGAATATATTTTTTAAATAAAGAGAAATATGCATTTTAAAGTTTTCTGTTTGATGCTAAAATACCATTATTTCTAGACAGAAAAATCGCTCACTATATCAATTCTTCCCCAAATTAACATGAATTCAGTGCAAGCACAATCATGAACCTCCAAGGGTTTTGCCATGAAATAAAATGAGGTCATTATTCAATTAAAATGACAAGAACTTATGTGGAAATAACCTTGATAGGAAATGTGACTTACAAGATATGAAAATGTACATCATATATTTAGAAATTAAAACAGGAATTGCATCAATAAAGTTGCATCAACAAAACAGAGCAGATCCTAGACTCAGACCCATGTATGTAACAGAATGAAAGAAATGATATTGCAAATCAGACGATGGTCCATATAAATCTCACATGACTACTGCTGGTAGCAACTGTGCGGGGGGTGTGTGTGTGTGTGTGTGTGTGTGTTTGTGGGGTTTTGGGTGGGGGGGTGTGGCAGAGAGGTGGCAGAGGGCAGTAGAGAGGAAGCCCCAGGGTCCTCTTGATTTTCTAGATTCCATCAGGTTTTTCAGGCTCTCTTGGTTATGCTGGCTTCCTTAGGCCACATGGAGTCCATAAGTCATGGATAAAGGACTCTAAAGTCAGTCCCAGCACACCCGCACCCC
>JAPVLO010003511.1:0-22025 GCA_027257055.1 Cephalopachus bancanus | reverse complement strand
CGCAGCCTCGACTGCTGGGCTCCAGCCATCCTTCTGCCTCAGCCTTCCAAATAGCTGGAACTACAGGCGCACGCTACCACACTTGGCTACTTTTTTGATTTATTATAGAGATGAGGTCTCACCAAGTTGCCCAGGCGGGTCTCGAACCCATGGGCTCAGGCAATCCACTCACCTCAGCCTCCCAAAGCGCGGGATTACAGGCTGAGCCACCGAGCCCTGCTTATAATTATTTTTCTTTACATTTTATTTGGTGCAACTCTGCTAGATCTAAAAACACCAGCGACTTTGCTTGTGATGCAAACAATCTCCAGTATCTTGTCCTTGACTTCACGATTCACATCTTAAATGCTGTTTCATTTCACCATAACTTATACTTGTATATTATGTTAATTAGATTTTAGAAAAGACCTAATGACAGCAAGAAACAGACAAATACAAACACTTGATTTGGTAGTACAGTTAAGTGGGAAGGAAGTGGAGAGAAGTTTGGGAATTTATTCTACATCTGTATTATTTATTAATGACTATGTTTATTACTTAGACAACTTCATAAATGGGACACATATATTCATATAACATTCCATGATAAAGTTAAAAATATTTTGCAACTCCTCGAATATATGCTTAAAGTATTTAATATAATTTAATGTAACTTCCAATCTGGAAAAGATTAGTCTCTTTACTAAATGCAACTATAAACCTGGAAAAAACAAGAGAAAATCAAGTAACTCAGTAAGGTAAAAAGTGAACGGTAAACCCTTTAGGAGACTCAGGATTGGAGGATCAACATAATGGCAGGGCATCTTACAATCCACTCCACCACAGCCTACAAAAGAAGGGAATCCAGGTTGTTACAAATAGAAAGGAAGACATATAAAGAACAGAAAGAAATATGATAGAAATAGAAAGTTTCAAAAGAAATAAAAGAAAGATTATTAGAACATCAGGAAAGAAGAAAGTACATGAAAAAATTTTAAGAAATGGGTAGACAAAAACACTACTCTTCACCTCATGTATTTTCTAAATCATGTGTGATGACTAAAATAAAAATTATAAAACTATCTAAACTCAAGACAATTATAATTTAGAAGTGAGGATGTAAAGAGACCCACATGAAAGTAAGTTTTCCACATTTCAATGAAAGTTAAAAAATGTTGATAAAGGTGAGCTATCATGAGTCATATGAGCATTTTAGTTAGTAATGCTCAGACCAGGGACTAGGATAACTCTGCAAAGTGGTACAATAAAAAACAAAACAAAAAACCAAGCAAACAATCAAAACATGGTAAGCTAGGCATAGTGACGTGCCTGTAGTCCCAGCAGTTCTAAGGAGGCAGAGGTGGAAGGATTGTTTCGAGTGTAGGAATTTAAATTTAGCCTTGGCGACACAGTGAGACCTCTGTCTCTAAAAAGTAACATAATAATAATAGTAACAATATAAATAAATCAAGATAACATTCTAAAAACTGTGCAAATGACTCACAAAAAGACAAGAAAATTTTTTTAAAATGACAATCAGAGAAAGCAAATGCAATGCAAGTAAGTGGTCAGACATGAGCCCAAACATATAAAAAATTACTTTAAATGTAAATTGTCTGTATATTTCAACTACAAGCTAGTGATTTGAATGATAGATTTAAAATCTCGCAACCCCCTTTGCGTTGTTTACAAGAAATTCTCTTTGATTTTAATACATAGATAGGTTGAAAGTAAAACTATGGAAAAAAATATACCATACAAACATTATATTTTGTTAAAAAAGTAGAAATGGCTATGTTTACACCAGAGAAAATAGACTTCAGAGCATAGAAATCTATTAGAGACAGACATTCAGTACTGATAAAATATCAAGACTCCAGGAAGACACAATTATAGTAAATGTGTATGCATGAAATGTAGAATTTCAACATCCTGGAAGCAAAAACTGGTAGAATTTAAAGGAAAAATGGACAAATTCAGAAACATACATGTGGTATTTAGCATGCCTCTCTTAGCAACTGTTGCAAATACTAGACAAGATTTTATATGTGAAAAACACAATTAACCTACAGAATCTAATTACTATCCTTAGACCATCTGAAGTCAAACTTAAAGTGAAGTATAGTAAATTATGCTATTATATGATTTCTCGGAAAATGTAGGTTAATGCTTATAGATCTACTTATAAAAATTTTAATAATTAGCATAGAGTCTCTAATTTATTCTAATCTTTAAGAACAATAAAAAATAAGTATACTGCATTTGTTTGACAGCTAGATTATGCTGATATAAAAAGTAAATCTGGAAATCTCAGTGGATTACCACCGTAAACACGTACTATTCATTCAATGGGAATTAGGAACAGAAACTTCTCTTCATTTTGCAGTTTGATCACCACAAGCACGTGGCTTCACTGGTTGCTGTATTAGAGAAAGAGTGGGAAAAGTAATTTTACTTTTTTTTTTCTTTTTAATAAGTCAGGCATGGTAGATGGCTTACACCCTTTGGTTTGCATGACATTTATGTATTCCAGTCACATGACCATAAACCATGTGCCAAAGGCAGGAAAAAAAGGTGTAGTTTTGACTTTATATGTGTCAACACTTGGCATTATTTCCTGCCACCATAATTTTATTTTATTTTATAGGCTCCGCCTCCCGCGGCCCCGGCGCTCCCGCCTCCCGCGGCCCAGCGCTCCCGCCTCCCGCGGCCCGGCGCTCCCGCGGCCCGGCGCTCCCGGCGCCCCGGCGCTCCTGGCGCTCGGCCCGCACAGCTCATCACAGCCCGGCCTAAGAGGAGATCCACACAGGTCGGCTTCAAGGAAGGTCTGCAGGGTTTTTCTGCCAAATCTCCTGTGTCTGAGATTGTGCTGCTGGCTCGCGTGGGGCTTCTGTTGCCTGCTCGGAGGCAGGCAGCCATCTTGTTCCTGCCCGGGCCCCACCCCCTCTGGTGCGAGCAGATGAGATAGCACCACCTGCTGGCGACTCAAGGTAACAACACCGAAACGGGAGAAATAAGCCTGATAAAGACATAGACCAAACTGCTGAAGGAAAGCTGACCTGAGCTGTCCTTCACAACATATCAGGGGCAATTGACTCTAACTGCAAACTAATTCACCGGCTTGAAAAGAAAACTACAAATCAGACCTGAAAGGACATTGGACTTAAACGAAAGGTCTCAGAGTGTGCTTCATTGATTCTATTAGTTTAATGACTTAATTCTATTCCTACAGTATTGTTCCCCTTTTTTCTCTTTTCCTTTTCCTTTTCTTCTCTTTTCTTCTGTCTGTAAACCATGTCTTTGTATAGAGGAACAACACACCAATAAGGTGGTTGGATAGCCGGTATGTTAGCATCACAATATGTTTTATTTGTGGTTGTATGAGAGTTGGTTCGACTGTAGCTGTGGTCCATCATTTTTAGCTGTTTTAGTATAGACCTCTCTCTCTATTTGTTGGCACACTCGTTAGTTTCCCCCCTTACTTCTCTATCTCTCCACTCCCCTCTTCAACCCACTATCTGCTCCATTCTCTCCCCCTGCTAACCACATTTTATTACAGGGAGTAAACCTACAGCCCCACTGCACGGACAGACTCCAGGGCAGTGGGAAGTGGGTTCCACATTATCCACACGCCTGTCAGCGAACAGCAGGACCTGCAGACAGATTTTGAATCACAGCTCTCCCCTTAAATACATCTCAAAACTGCAAAAAGGACCACCTCCAACCTACAGTGCAACTTCAAAATTGAACAAAGTAAGACGACATACATAAAGAATGGGAGATTGAATGAACAGAAGTAAAACCAGTCCCTTTACCCCTGAAAAACAAAATTAAAGAAGACGGTGACGTGGAGGGAAGGAAGAAGTAGGGAAGTGGAAAAACCGCACAAATGAAGAAAAACCAAAAGAAGAATATAGGGCTTACACAGACCCCTGGGAGATCAGACAATGAGAAAACAGATTCTGGAACATAGACAATGAAGAGTCCCCAGAATGACTGGCTACATGCAACAAACCCAGACATCAAGACATTAATGGAGAGAATTAAAAAAATTGAGGGGGGACAAGAGGAAAATAGGAAGGAGCTGTTGTCAGAAATGACAGCAGTAAAGAATACTGTGATGGAAATGAACAACAGACTAATAAGCATGGAAAGCAGAATCAGCCAAGCAGAAGAAAGAATCTCAGAGCTCGAAGACCAAAACACAGAACTAACCCAAACTGTCAAAAGCATAGAAAAGAAGCTCAAAAAGACAGAACAAAACCTGAAAGAGATGAATGATCACTTCAAGAGACCAAACCTGAGAATAATTGGGCTTCCTGAGGCAGAAAGAGAAACAGAAGCCACACTGGAACAAACATTCCATGAAATCATTCAAGAAAACTTCCCTCATCTCAGTAAAGATGAAAAAATTCAAAAGAAGAGATTCAGAGAACCCCTGCAAGACAACAAACGAGAAGACCAACTCCCAGACACATAATAATTCGCCTAAACAAAGTAGCTATGAAAGGAAAAATCCTAAAGGCAGCAAGAGAAAAAGGCCAGACCACCTACCAGGGAAAACCAATCCGAATAGCAGCAGATTTATCCACAGAAACCCTTCAGGCCAGGAGAGCCTGGAGCCCTATCTTCAAAGTACTAAAAGAGAAACAATTTCAACCAAGAATAACCTACCCAGCTAAACTAAGCTTCATTAGTGAGGGAGAATTAAAATCTTTTCCAGACATCCAATCCCTAAGAACCTACGCTGCCACCAGACCACCGCTACAAGAAACACTCAAGAAAGTACTGAACACAGAAGAAAAAGAAAAAAGAACATCAGCATTCTTCACAAGAGTACAGGCAAAAGATTAAAAACACACCTGAACCAACTCCAAAACCCAAAGAAAGACAACAAATAAACAGTAACAACTCTGTAAGAACTTTATGACAGGGATCAACTCTTGCATTTCAATTATTAGCCTAAATGTGAACGGACTAAATGCACCACTGAAAAGACATAGATTGGCAAAATGGATAAAATATCATCAGGCAACAATCTATTGCCTTCAAGAGACTCACCTCACTAGAAAGGACACCCACAGACTCAAGGTAAGAGGATGGGAAACAGTCTTTCAGGCGAACGGAATACAAAAGAAAGGAGGAGTAGCCATCTTAATTTCAGACAAAATATCCTTCAAACTATTAAAAATCAAAAAAGATACAGAAGGTCACTACATAATGATAAAAGGTTCAATCCATCAATAAGAAATATCTATCCTAAATATATATGCACCCAACATAGGTGCACCAACCTTCTTAAAGCAACTTCTTGGAAAACTAAAGAAAGATATTGACTCTACCACTATCATAACTGGGGACTTTAATACCCCACTCACAACCCTAGACAGATCAACAGGACAAAAAATCAGCAAGGAGATCCGGAACCTCAATGTGACCTTGGACCAAATGGACTTAATTGATACTTACAGAACACTCCATCCAAAGACCACAGAATACACATTTTACTCATCACCACATGGAACATATTCTAAGATCGACCACATACTCGGCCATAAATCAAGTATAAGAAAATTTAAAAGGACCGAAATTCTACCAAACACCTTCTCGGACCACAGTGGAATAAAAATAAATATTGACACCAACAAAGTCCCCCAAAACCCACAAAGACATGGACACTAAACAGCATGATGCTAAACAACTCCTGGGTCAATGACGAAATCAAAACAGGGATCAAAAGATACCTGGAAACAAATGAAAATGAAGAAACATCTTACCAAAATCTCTGGGATGCCCTGAAAGCTGTAGTAAGAGGGGAATTTATATCCCTACAAACACACATGAAGAAAATGGAAGGAACAGAAATTCACAATCTAACAAGCCACCTAAAGAAGCTGGAAAAGCAAGACCACAAAAACCCTAATTTCAGCAGAAGAATCCAGATCACCAAAATAAAAGCCCAAATCCAGGACATAGAAGACAAAAAGATAATTGAAAAAAAAACAATGAAACAAAAAGCTGGTTCTTTGAAAGAATAAACAAGATCGATGGTCCCCTAGCTAGACTGACCAAGAAAAAACGAGAAAAAAAACAAATAAGCATAATCAGAAACACAAAAGATGAAGTCACATCTGACCCTGAAGAAATACAAAAGATCATTAGAGACTACTATGTACACTTGTATGGAAACAAACTTGAAAACCACAAGGAAATGGAGGACTTTCTGACATCACACAATCTACCTAGGTTGGAACAAGAAGAAATTGAGTCCCTAAATAGACCAATTACAATCAAGGAAATCGACTACGTAATAAGAAAACTTCCTACAAAAAAAAGCCCTGGTCCAGATGGCTTTCCAGCAGAATTCTACAAGACATTCAAGGAGGAGCTGATACCAATCCTACTGAAGGTATTCCAGGCGATAGAAAAAGATGGAACCCTCCCCAAATCATTTTATGAAGCCAACATCACACTGATACCCAAGCCAGGTAAAGATCCAACAAAGAAAGAGAACTACAGGCCAATATCTTTGATGAACATAGATGCTAAAATTCTCAACAAAATCCTAGCAAACAGGATTCAACAATACATCTCAAAAATCATTCACCATGACCAAGTAGGCTTCATTCCTGGCATGCGAGGCTGGTTCAACATTCGTAAAACCATAAATGTAATTAAATACATCAACAGATGTCAAAACAAAAACCACATGATCATATCATTAGATGCAGAAAAAGCTTTTGATAAAATCCAGCACCCCTTCTTGATAAAAACCCTTGAACATCTAGGCATACGGGGAACATACCTCAAAATAATAAAAGCCATCTACGAGAAACCTACAGCCTGCATACTCCTAAATGGACAAAAATTGGAACCAATTCCCCTGAAAACTGGAACTAGACAAGGATGCCCACTCTCTCCCCTCCTGTTCAACATAGTATTGGAAGTCCTGGCTAGAGCAATCAGAGAAGACGAGGCAATCAGAGGTATTCAAATAGGAAAAGAGGAAGTCAAGTTATCTCTCTATGCAGATGATATGATGGTGTACCTTGAAAACCCAAGAGAATCTGTTAAAGGCCTCCTTACATTGATAAAGGCCTTTGGCAAAGTCTCAGGATACAAAATAAATGTACAAAAGACAATCGCATTTCTCTACACCAATAATAAACAAACAGAAACCCAAATAAAAAACACAATTCCATTCACAATAGCCACAAAAAAAATGAAATACCTTGGCATCTTCCTAACCAGAGACGTGAAAGACCTTTACAATGCAAATTACAAAACACTGCTCAAAGAAATCAAAGCTGACATGAACAAGTGGAAAAATATCCCATGCTCATGGATCGGAAGAATCAACATTGTGAAGATGTCCATCTTACCTAAGGCAATCTACAAATTCAATGCAATACCCATTAAATTACCAATAACATTCTTCTCTGACCTAGAAAAAACAACACAGGAATTCATATGGAAACACAAACGTCCAAGAATAGCCAGAACAATCCTCAGCAAAAAAAACAAAGCAGGTGGTATCACAATACCAGACTTCAAACTTTACTATAAGGCTACAATCATCAAAACAGCTTGGTATTGGTACAAGAACAGGCATATAGATCAATGGAACAGAATTGAGATTCCAGAAGTAAAATCTCAATTCCTCAACCAACTCATCTTCGACAAAGCCCCCACCACCTACCAATGGGGTGAGGAGAACCTATTCAGTAAATGGTGCTGGGAAAACTGGTTGACCACATGTAGAAGATTGAAACAGGACCCCTATCTATCCCCATGCACAAAGGTTAACTCCAAATGGATCAGAGACCTAAATGTAAAACCTCAAACCATAAGAACATTAGAAAAGGAAGGAAATACTCTCATGGAAATCGGAACGGGCATCCAATTCCTGTACAAAACCCGAAACCCACAGGACTTAAGAGAGAAGATAGACAAATGGGACCTTATTAAACTGACAAGCTTCTGCAAAGCCAAAGAAACCATCAAGAGAGTAGGGAGACAGCCTACAGACTGGGAAAAAGTATTTGCAAACTCTAGGTCTGACAAAGGCTTAACATCCTGGATCTACAAGGAACTGAAACGTACTGAAAAGAAGAAAACAAGCAACCCCATTATAAAATGGGCAAAAGATATGAACAGACACTTCACAAAAGAAGACATTCGAGCAGCCAACAAACACATGAAGAAATGCTCAACCTCACTAATCATCAGGGAGATGCAAATCAAAACCACACTGAGATATCACCTAACTCCAGTCAGAATGGCAATTATCAACAACTCAAAAAATAACAGCTGCTGGAGAGGCTGTGGTGAAAAGGGAACACTTCTACACTGTTGGTGGGAGTGTAAGCTAGTGCAACCTCTGTGGAAAGCAGTGTGGCGATTCCTGAAAGCTCTAAATATTGACCTTCCTTATGACTCTGCAATCCCCCTACTGGGAATATACCCTGAAGAACACAAATCACTCTATAAAAAAGATACCTGTACACGTATGTTTATCGCAGCGTTATTCACAATAGCAAGAACCTGGAAACAACCATGCTGCCCATCAAAAGAGGACTGGATTAAAAAAAAGTGGTACATATACACGATGGAATACTACGCAGCCATGAAAAAGAACAAAATCATGGATTTCGCAGCTACCTGGATGGAACTAGAGTCTATAATACTGAGTGACCTCTCACAGAAACAAAAATCAGAATATCACATGTTTTCACTCATATAATGGACCTTGAACATCCAATGTAATACTATAAGAAAATGACTGATGGTACTGGGAAATTATGGGGGGGATGGGATTAACAGTAGCTAATATCTATCTGGGACTGGGAAAACACCTCTTATCAATAGGGTGCCTGAATGAAACGTAATTGTACACCTAACCCTTAACTGTACCCTACAAAACGATAATAAAAAATACTGATTATAAAAAAAACAAAAAAAAAATACAAAAAAAAACCCAAAAAATTTTATTTTATAAATGACAATAAACAGCAACCTTTTCACTATTACTCTGGTCTTTTGGATACAGTTTTCATCACATATTTAAGAGGGTTTCATAGGCAAACTTTCTTGAGATAATTAACAAAGGACTCCTGAACACATAAATCACTTTTCTTTAATAAAAAAAAACCAAATTTTCTTAAATTGTGATTTTCTGCAAGATTTCATAAACAATGTCTTAGTAGAGTATTAATTTAAAATGCTGATGAAATTTGACCAATTTATTTAACATTGCATTAAACCACTTAAAAAATGATCATAGACATATGCTATCCTTAAGTCAATGTGAGGTTTTCTTTTAGAGACAATAGTATCAGGATTCTTCACTAAAATGTGAAAGCTGACTCAGCAGAAAATGTATCCGCTATCAATTGCATTGCTGGTTACACAGGCAACTTTTTGGTCAGTCCCAAGAAATTAATGAACAGTTTTGATTCTGCTTAGCTTGGAGAACTGATAAGAATCTCACTCCAAGGTAATGTGAAAGAAGCTATAACCTTTCATGTTCTATTCTTTTAAGAATAATTAAAAGACTTAATCAAAAAAATCCCTACACCATTCAAAGTTCTTTTTGACTCCTAACTATAATAATGCTATTTATCTGATAAGCCTAACTATCTATACCCTAGGCTGTAATAATCTTTTCTTTGTATTCTGACTTTGTGAAAGGTTGAATTTTTTTTAATGGTAAAGTGATTATTCTTACTTCTCTTTTAACTTGCACAGGCTTATCTAATTTATTAAAGCAATAAAACATTTCTTTCTTTTCTCTATAGATGAGATGAGTTATATAGAACACCTAGACACTATGCATGCAAAGTAAAACATAAATAATTAATTTTTTAGAACTAAACTATATATTTAATGATGATGTTTTAAAATTACTCATAGTCCTCAAAGCATACTGATGAGGATCAATTAATTTGACCTGAAAGGAAAGTGTCAAAGAAAGATATGAGAAAATTGTAACAATTTTACTGATCTTTGAAACATACATATGAGAAGTGCTCAGTGATTAAGAGTAAAAAATGATATTCCAGGATAAAAGCATCAAAGCATAAACTGTGTATAATCTGGTGTCGCTAGAATATGCAGCATATGAAAGGTGTACATGGAAATAAAGCAAGGAAAACCCCCTCCAGAAAGTTTTCAACATAATTTTTAAAAAATTCTCTGCTAAGGAACAACTATATGTATGCAATCTAAGATATTCAATTAAAAACCAGATTTACAGAAATGTATTATAACATACCAGACATTTTATTCTGTGTTTTGGTACAACTTTTGGATTTAGTTACTAAGAAAATATTTGAGATCTGCTTTTAAGGCAATTTTCCAATTGAATGTCAAAGTTCTTTATTGATTTATATCAATGGTTAGAATGTTACAAAAAGGTACCACAATGGAAAAGGTATGTTGAGTCAGCTGAGTAAGAGCTGGTTTCATAAGTAAATCACATGTAATCCATCGACATCAGTACCCCGTGAGAAGCATCCCACATCCTATATTTAACATTCTGGAATTGCTTAGATTATTGTTGAGAAGTTTGGTACCAAAATGGCAGAGATTAGGTCTAGGTTCTGTTATTCACTGTACAGAAAGTTCATCACTGAGACAATATTGCCAGGGAAGAAGGCTTTTTTTTTTTTTTAATCAGCCTGAAAGGTGGGAGCCAAACCTCAAATCCATCTCGTCCAACCTACGAAAATAGAATGTACTGCATATATTGGGGGAAGGAATGTAGCTACATGCAGGAAAACAAGAATTAGAGAAGAGTATTTAAGAGAAGTTGGTCAGTTGGTGGTGGATTAAACAATCACGACGGTTAAGGAGTCTGGTGTCTCATGGTTCAAATACAGTGATCTAAGTTTTAGTTCCTTGCTATTGACTGGGAGAACTGATGGACAGTTTCCTGAGAAAGGAACTCAGACAGAAACTCAGACAAATGTAAGTTTCAAACTTTGAGATGGGATGGATCAATTTCTAATTTTTTTTTTTTTTTGAGTTGGAGTCTCACTCTGTCGTCCAGACTGGAGTGCAGTGACCGCTCCCGGCCATCGCAGCCTCGACCTGCTGGGCTCCGGCTATCCTTCCACCTCAGCCTTCCAAGTAGTTGGAACTATAGGCGTGCGCTACCACGCCCGGCTCATTTTTTATTTATTGTAGAGATGAGGTCTCGACAAGTTGCCCAGGCGGGTCTTGAACCCGCGGGCTCAGGCAATCCACTCACCTCAGCCTCCCAAAGGCGCAGGATTACAGGCTGAGCCACCGAGCCCGGCTTCTAATTTTTTTTTAAGTAACAATCAATTCTATGAGGAATTTGGGTCAGTTTCAAGTTGACAAACATTTTGCCATTCAAGTGATTTACCATTTAAGAGGATGTTAAACGTTAAAATAACTCAAATTACTTGTTATAAATGTAAGTGTCAAATGGTAAACACTTTTCGAAAGTCAGTGTAATAGGCTTGTGTTTATATTCATTTTTCATTTATTCCCTAATTCATTCATTTATTTATTCATTCATTCACGCGCGCACACACACACACACACACACACACACACACACACACACACAGTCAAGTACATTCAACGTATTATACTAGGCACAAAGATCATTATGACAGGAATCTGAGATGAAGGAATTTATACTCTATTACTGCAAGTGAAACATAACCAGACACACACACATAGTCTAATGAATATATATATATCTGGGAGAAAATAGAGAAGGATTTATCTAAATTAGGATTTAAACAATCAAGAAGATCATAACAGAGATGTTGTGGTTACAAAGAAGTAATTGGAAAATTTCTAATGAAAAGTAGACTGAAGCTGGTGTTCAGTTCAGATAAGGCTGCACAATAGTGTTCTAATTATCATCAAAATCACAGACATTAGAAAAATATATGTTCTGTGGCTAAAACTTTCTACCTCTAAGTAATTGTAAACTTGGAAAGAATAAAATAGATTTTCAAGTTCAATAAATATTTTGTTTCATTGTTAATATGATTAAATTTGCACATATATTATACATTGAGATAATACATTCATTATCACTTTTAATATTTTACAACTTTTATCATGCTATATCTAATTTTTGCCCAGAAACGATTTCTTTTTCACATGCTCAGATTCACCTTCTGTTTTAAAACTTACTTTAACTTCAGTGAGCATGACTTTACCACCATGATCTCCATTAGGTATATGTAGGCTATTTGTACCTTAAAAGCCTTTCAACTTTTCAAAGTTTCTTTCTACAGAAGCTTTGAATAAATTTGATTCTGGCTATCCTAATAATCGCAATCCATTGACAATCAAGTCAGACACATTATCAGAATCATCATGTGACTGAGGTTTCTTTAATAGTCTTTGAAACTATTTTGAGGCCATTTTGCTCAAGAAAACTTAGGAGTATGAATGATCTGTTATGTGCTCTACTTTATGGTTTGAACTTTAGTGAAAATTCAGTGTCTGAAATCTATCTAAAAGCTTATCTTGAGAAGCTAACATAATCTATCAATAGAGCATTCACAGCATTCATGTTTGTGTTTTTCTATGACCCTTTATATCCCAGCATTTTCAATTGTTGAATGTAGTTTAGGTGGGTTTTTAAAAATATTTTGATAATGATCTACACCAAGCAACACATGTTCCTGCATGATCCAGTAAACACACATACACACACACACAAATCTAGGAAAAAAATATTATAAAACAGCATTAGGATGCTAATATTTTTTATTTTTATTTTGCTGCATTTTGTCTTATTCTGGGAAAAAATGTTCTAGTTGAGATCCATTAAATTTATTTTATCCTCTACTAGTATGTATAAACTCAAAGTTCAAAAATTTTAAACAATGTGATCTGTTTATTTCTTTGCATTAAAAAAATAAAATTAAGATTTTGTTCTTTAGTTGGTTGTTTTACTTCTTTAAATAGTC
Organism: Cephalopachus bancanus; assembly: GCA_027257055.1. Lineage (NCBI taxonomy): Eukaryota > Metazoa > Chordata > Mammalia > Primates > Tarsiidae > Cephalopachus > Cephalopachus bancanus. The sequence continues at coordinate 9,084 of JAPVLO010003511.1, read as the reverse complement.
TCTTTCTTCAATATAGTCACTCTACTTTTTGGCATTTTGATAAAGTAAAAGCAATTTTACCTTGACTAGAGGCTAAGCATATTTTCAAAATACAAACTATAAAAAATGTATGTTAAAAAAACAAATTGTAATGTTTTCTTCTTGTCAGTGAAACAATGAATCGTTTTAATTATTTTGATAATAAAAATTACATTATAGATTTGAGGGCTATGACACTGAAATTTCACATGGTTGGTTAACTTCTGTGAAAAACTGATTTGCTAAGCTAAACCAAAATGCCAGAGAGCTCGAGGTAATCACATATTTGGGGCTGTGTGTTTTAATATTAATAAAAATGACTGTGTGGAACAAAAACAAGTTACATATTGTGCCTATGAGAAACATTATATTCTAAAAACTTTAAGTCATTACATTTTGATTCTCATCATTTTATGATTCATAACATCTATTGGATTTAATATTGATTTGCCTTCTTAAAACTTTAGGAACCTAAAAATGATAATAAAAATAGACCTACAGTTGAAGAATATAAATGAAGAATATTTCTGTGCTATAAATGAAAATATTTTGGGCTGGGTATGATGGCTTATATCTGTAATCACAGCACTCTTGGAGGCCAAGGTAGGAAGATTGCTTTAGACCAGGAGTTCAAGGTCAGCCTGGGCGACATAGTGAGAACTTATCTCCCTAAAAAATAAAAATTAACTGGGTTTGGTGTGTGTATCTGTAGTCCAATCCCATGTACTCAGGAGACTGAGGCAGGAAGATTACTTGAGACCAGGAGTTTGAGACTACAGTGAATTATGACTGCACCACTGCATTCTAGCCTGAGTGACAAAGGAAAACCTTATCTACATACATACATACATATCTTTATTTTAATTCCCAAATGCACCTATATTTCTTAAATTCAAATAAAAAATAACATTTAGAAGATTTTTAAAATGTAAGCTGTGTGTCAGACAATATGCTTAGGATGCACATAAAATATCTTTTGGTGTGTGTGTGTGTGTGAGTAAGCAGGATTTATTGAGAGGTCAGAAAATCTCCCAGAGCAGGAGGGGACCCCAGGATGTTGTCCAAAGTATCTTTTTAATACTCAAACAATCTTTAAGGAAGATTTTTTTTTTTATATTTTAAAGGCAACATGATTTTAAAGGAAATAATATTGACACGCTTTGAGCTTAGTCATATCTGAGCCATTAACCATTATGCTGTACTGGTACCTCTATCATCACATGTATTTAAATTATTAACATGCATTAATGCAATTACGGTACTAGCAATTTATCACCGTTCAGAATGGAAAATATGTCCTCACAAAATCATAACATATTTGCTTCTGTGTGTTATTCACTCCTTCAAAACATACACAAAACTGTACTCCCTTACTTTAATTGAGAGCGAACAGAATGACCTCAGGGAAGTAACATAAAGTGGTTGAATCAAAAGAATAACAGGGGAAAAGAAAAAAGTTATATGGGCATCTTAATACGGCTCATGCACAAGGGACATTGAGGAATTAATAATCGTCTGCCATGCAAACGTATGCAAATGTGTTCACCTTCGTGGAACTCAAGGGGAACATATAACAGATACCTTCTTGGAGTAAATACATAATTCAACGGCATTTTTCTAATGTCATTCATTTGATTCATAGTTGTTATCTCTGATTTTCAGTATTTCATTAATACGGATTCACAGTAATGTGTTGCTACAAGGAGTGACTAGCAGAAGGAAGCAGAGGGTGTGGGAGGGTGATCAAATATTGTCACGAATGAGAAAAGCATGATTTAATGCACTAGCCTATTCACATCACCTATTTTTATCTGATTTTTTTCCCTCTGAAGAATCACCGATCTTAATAAATATGTATACCCTGAAGCTGTAATGAATGTAAGTAGATTTATTAACTTTTTTGAAGTACTTATTGATAAAAAACATTCACTGAGACTTTTTCTTCCTTAGGACAATTGAATGTTTTTATCAATGAACAAAATGTCATTCGGAATTAATTTAAGAATAAATACTTATTACATATATTTTTACCTCAGGACATTCTATCTTATCATTTTTCATAAGGATGGTGAAGATACATAAATTCATTCTAAAATGAATTATCAGAAAAGTATACTTAAATTAATTTTATTATCATATAATGATAGATAAAAATTTAAGGCTTTGGGGATACAAAGCACATATTATGCATACATTGGTATAATACACATCTAACTAAAACTTTTATTTCTAGTCAATTATTCTCCCAACATCACATAGTTAATATAAGATAACTTGGAATTAATCAGGAGAGCAAATGAGATAATAACATTATCTACATTTCAACAGTAAATCTAATTGGGTGTTGGTTGTCTGTTTTTTTCCTATGAACACTAGAATTATTTAATCTTTAAGATTTTTAAGTGTTTTTAGAAAAGAGAAGACACTGTGTTAATTAGAGCCACATTTGACCCTTTGGTGTACTTCAAAGAACTTTGATTAATATTCATATAATTCACCAACATTTAAACTGACATTTACAAAATGGTTAATTCAAATTTAATAAGTTTAGTGTTCTCCTTTGTCAAGATAATTTTCCTATTGATGCAGGCCAAATGGTGGTTATTATAACTGCATACAAAGAACACATGTTGGTGTGAAGATAAACTTAAAATTAATACAATGCTTACTAGTACAGTGACATAGTAGATAATCAATTCATGAATCAGTCAATGAAATCTAACTCCAAATTTATTGTGTTTTTATGACATTCAAATTGTAACTTTAAAACATTTGTTTTTGACTGAAGAGAAATCTTGCAAGTTTTCCTCATCTTTTAAATATTTTTGTTTTGAACTTTTGAAAAACAGATCACCCGGGCGCGGTGGCCCAGCCTGTAATACCGCAGCTTGGGAGGCTGAGGTGAGTGGATTTCCTGAGTCCGCGGGTTCGAGACCTGCCTGGGCAACTTGGCGAGACCTTATCTCTACAGTAAATCAAAAATTAGCCGGCGTGTTAGCGCGCGCCCATAGTTCTAGCTACTCGGAAGGCTGAGGTGGAAGGATCGCCAGACCCCAGCAGGTCGAGGCTGCGGTGGCCGGGAGCGGCCACTGCACTCCAGTCTGGGCGACAGAGTGAGAGTGAGTGAGACTGGAACTCAAAAAAAAAAAAAAAGAAAAGAAAAAAAGAAAAACATAGATCCATTGATCACAGAAGATGAGATTACATTTTAAAATAAGATGCATATTATTATGTCATTAAGATTCTAAATCCAAGGGAAAGCTAATTATCCAAAATACTGCAAAAATAAATCTTTGAAAAAAATCAAGAACTAATAATCACTCAATAATTGGTGTAAACCAATTTAAGAGGTATGATTGACATACAAAAAGCTATATGTGTTTCATGCCTACAACTTGCTGAGTTTGGAATTAGATATACACCCATGAAACTATCACCACAATCTGTGTCGTGAACATATATATCACTGCCCCAAATTCCTCCCACATTCTTTAGTTGTTATTATTCTCCAAAACACTTAATGTAAGACTTACCCTCTCAACAAACTTTTAAATATACATTATGGTATTGTTAACTACAGGCACTATGCTGTATATCAGATCTCCAGAATATGTTATTCTTACATGACTAACATTTTGAAAACTTCGACTAACACTTCTCAATTTTCGCTTCTTCCAGCTCCTGGTAACCACCATTCTACTCTGTTTGACCATTTTAGAGTCCTTCATCTAGTAGTAATATGTAGTACTTGCCCTTTTGTTTACAACCTATTTCACTTAGCATAATGTCCTCTTGGCTTGTCTATGTTGTTAGAAAAACAAGATTTTCCTTTTAAAGCTGAAGCATGTATGTTCATTGTATGTGTATAACACAACTCCCTTATCTAATCATCTGTATATGAAAATTTAGGTTTCTTTCACATCTTGGCTATTGTGAAAGAATACTGCTGCAATGACACGGGAGTGTAGATAGTCTTTGGGATTCTGACTTCAATTTCTTTGTGTATATATATATACCCCATAGTGGGATTACTGGATCATACGGTAGCTCCAGCAATTTTTTGAATAATCTCAATATTGTTTTTCATAATAGCTGTACCAATTTTCATTCTCACCAGCAGTATACAAGTGTTCTTTTTTCATATATCCTTATGAAGACTTGTTAGTTTTCTTTTCTTTTCTTTTTTTGCATAAGAGCCATCCTAACAGTTTGGGAGCGGTGTCTCATTGTGGTTTGGATTTGTATTTCCCTGATAATCACAGATATTGAACACCTTTTTGTAACATTGTTGGTTATAAGTTGTCTTCTTTGGAGAAATGTCTTATTCGGTTCCTATGTCCATTAAAAAAATTAGTTTTTTTCCTATTGAATTGTAAGAGTTGTATATTTAAATATTAACCTCTTATCAGATATATGGTTTGCAAATATTTTCTTCCATTCCACTGGGTGCCTTTATGTTTTGTTTATGTTTCTTTTGCTGTTCAGAAGCTTCTTACTGAGATCTTATCTGTTTTTGCTTTTGTTGATTGTATTTTGGAATTATATCCAAGAAATCATGGGCAAGACCAAAATCAAGTCATTTTTCACTCCTAAGACTTTAACGGTTTTAGATCTTAGCATTTAAACCTTTACTCCACTTAATGTTAATTTTTGTGAATGGTGTTAGATGAGGGTCTAATTTCCTTCTGTTACATGTGAATATCACGTTTTTCAACATCATCTATTGGAGAGACTAACCTTTCTCCATTACGTACTTTTGTACCCTTGGTAAGAATCAATTGCCCAGATAGGCGTGGGTTTGTTTCTGAGCTCTTTATTCTCTCCATTGGTTTATATGCCTGTTTTTTATATTAGTACTACACTGCTTTAATCACTGAAGCTTTGTAATATATTTTGAAGTCAGAATGTGTTGATGTCTCTAGCTGTGTTCTCAAAATTGCTTTGGCTATCTAGAATTTTTTGGTGTATGTGTTTACATTTCTGTAAAAAATGTGCTTTGGGGTTTTTATAGTGAGTGCACTGAATTCTGTAGATTACTCTGGGTACTATAATTCAATAAGTATAATTCTTCCTTGGGCATGAAGTATTTTTCCATTTAATCATGTTCACTTTAATTTACTGCATCAGTGTTTTATTGTTTTCAGTGTGCTAGTATTTTACATCCTTGGTTAAGTTTATTGCTATGTGTTTTGTTCTTTTCCAGGTTATTGTAAATGTGATTGATTTTTCTTAATTTCCTTTTCAGGTTATTATTGGTGCCAAAACACACACACATACATACATACACACTTACACACAAACCCTGATAAGAATTGTCATTCTTGCAAATTGAAGGAATACCTAATATCATAATGTATATCTCCACTTATTTAGGTTCTGTAATATCTTTTAATAAGGTTACTTAATTTTCTCTATTAAAAAGTTATAAATTTTTTGTGAGATTTATTTTAGGTGCTCATAATTTATTAAGATTCTAAATAATATAGTCTAAAAATTTTTGTATTTTAAACATTTTGTGGTATCTAAAAATGCATATTGAAATATTGATCTGTATTTGGCAACTTTCTAATCTCTCACATCGCCTTGAAACTTTCTTGGATACTTTTTCTAGATAATTCTTCTCTATTACCCTCAAACTTTGCTGTCTTACCTGTCCAATGCAATTCATATTTCACTTTCATATTTTGTATTTATTAAAACTTAATTTTGGTACTTTTTATATCTCCTATTTTTTCTTAAGACATTTAATATCTCTTTTTTAAAAACTTAGGCATACTAACTATATATACTTTGTGTTTTGCAAATCTTGTAACTGTAGAATTTTCAGATTAGATTGCACAGTTTTTAAGCTTTTCTGACTCTTGTTCATGAATCCTACCACTAAGTACATGTGATCATTTGAATTAAACAAATAACATGAATACAAATAGCTCCTCGGTCACATCTCAAGCTCTCAGTAGCTATATGTGACTGGTGCTTACTATATTGGATAGTGCAGACATAGAACACTTTCACTGTTATAAAAAGTTATCATGGGCATCCTCAGTCTAGACAGTGACTCTCACTAGGGCACAAAAAGTTGTACAAATGTGCCAAATACAGATGTGTCCTCATGAGTATGTTACATATATAAATGCATTCTGTTAATTTCAATATGTGTTTGTCAGAAATAAGTACTGCTTGTGCTTTGCTCACAGAGAAGAATCTACAGAGGAGCTGGGAGGTGATTGGTGTCTCCTTAGCCTGGAATTCTCTGTGCTGACCATGGCAGTGAGGTAAAGACAGAACAGTTGCTGTGGACTCACACACTTCTTGGCCTCCCCTCTGTTATGTCTATGAGCATCTCAGTCTGCTCAATCTTAATAATATTAAAATAATAAAACTTTTAAACTTTCTATTACCTCATTAAATTTCACATATTAGCTACTTGTTTTGTTATTTGTTATAGTTACCTGATCACTATATTATGAACTTCTCAGTAAGTAGTTATACTTTTTTTATAGAAGGAAGAGACAATTTTATTATGTGAATTTAGAATAAGATCTTAACAATCAATTAATAGTTTTTTAACAGCAACTTTCTATTTAAGACAAAAAAAATCACATATTTTAAAACTTCTTCAAAATAAGATTTTAGAGAAATATTTTTGGAGCAGAACTGGTTACATTCTAAATGAGGCAATGCATCAATAGTATAATTAGAGATATGCTGTAAACTCTAAAATTATATGCCAATTGTTATTCATATCACCCAGTTAATTCTGATTCCTGCAGTCAGTCTGGAAAATATATGGTATACAAAAGAGAAGTTTTAGTTAATATTATGTTTGTTTTTATAAAAATATATGATAATTAGGAACGAAGAAAAAGATATGATAATTATGAAAGAAGCATTCTTAGCTTCTCAGTTACAACAATGGAGAAAAAAAACATTTCTCCACTTATTTGTGCCTGGAGCCATCATTCTCTAGGTGAACAGTTTGGGAAACAGATTGTTTATATCAATATGCTCTTTAGAGCAAAATTCCTCACAAAGGATCTATAATACACTTACTGTATGAATCTGGAGTTTCATTTATTCTTCTGGTTCATGCATTTTCCTGGTTCCAGTAGTTCATAAAGATGAATATATTTTCTCTCTCATACCTTTTTAAATGAGATATTGCAAATACATGTTGCTACCTCTATAATGTTTGGGGAATAGTAACAAAAGAATAAACAAGGCTGTGAATTCATTTTTCCTTGCTCAGACATGTAAAGCAGGCAGCCATACTGATCGCAAAGCAGTGATAAAATAGTGCTGAATGACCTGGGTCGATATTCCAGCATTAGCACTGAGGAAATGCCTACAGTGCTTATATTTAATGGTCACACAAGTAGCCTCATGTAAGTCACAGAACAAAATGAAAATATATGAGATAGATTAAATTATAAGCTTGTTGTTTCTTAAGTACCTGATTCAAACACATATCATTTTATTTTATTTTGTTTTATTTTATTTTATTTTTTCAGTCAGAGTCTCACTCTGTCACCCAGGCTGGAGTTCAGAGACACAATCATGGCTTACTACAGCCTCAAACTCTTGGGCTCATGCGATCCTTTTGCCTCAGTTTCCCAAGTAGTGGGAACTACAGGCACACATCACCATGACCAGCTCAAAAGGAATTTTCTCACCCTGGCCTCCCAAAGTGATGGGATTACAAGTGTGAGCCACCATGCCCAGCCCAAACATGTATAATTTTTAAATACAGCAGTTTACTACCAGAAAGTGTGATGTTATGCTAAATATTCAAGTAACTTTAAGGCATGGTTGCTTTCCCCAAATAGGCTATCTTTTTAAGTTGGTTCCTAGTTTAATTAGTCAGAGAAGATAATAAATGAAGGTGACATTAGGTTCATGCAAAAGTAATTTCAATTTTTGCATTGTTGATATTTGCTGTTTGATATTGGAATGTGTTTTTAAGTAAATGTGGTCATGTTATACATCACTTTAATATGCATTTCTCACTTTATTTTTTTGCTAATCACTTATTTATTTCATATTTATTTTAGACTATGGGAATGATGTCAGACAAAGAACAAATTTGAGAGGTTTTCTTATTCTAGTTCAAAATGGTAGGTAAAGCAGTGGAGACAACTCACAATATCAACAACACAGTTGGCCCGGGAACTGCCAAGAAACATCAAGTGCAGTGGTAGTTCAAGATGTTTTGCAAAGGAGATGAGAGCCTTGAAGATGAGCAACATAGTGGCTGGCTATCAAAAGTTGACAACTAGCAGTTGAGAGCAATCGTCCCATTGATTTGTGATGATTGCTTTCAATTGCTCATTGTACCTGTATAATGACCATTTGTATACCTAATCCTGAATTGTACCCCACATCTCTAAAATAATTATTTTATTTTATTTTATTTTTTATCATAAAGATGAGAGGTACAATTTAGGGTTAGGTATACAAATGATTAGGCAGGTACCCTTGTTAATGAGGTATGCCCCTCCCTCCCCCGACAGTTTTCCTCAACTACCAATCCCTTTCTTATAGTATTATCATTGTTCAAGATTCGCTTATGAGTGAGAATATATAGTACTCTGTTCTTTGTTTCACTGAAACTGATCCTCTTATAACTACACGAGAAGTTGCCAACGAACTCAGTCTACCATTCTACGGAGAGCAAATTGGAGAGATGAAAAAGCTCCATAAGTGAATGCCTCCTGAGCTGACAAGAAATTTTAAAAATTGTCATTTTGAAGTGTCATCTCCTCTCATTCTTTACAACAACAATGAACAATTTCTTGATCGGATTGTGATGTGCAACAACATGGATTTTATATGACAACTGGTGATGACCAGCTCAGTGGCTAGACTAAGACCAAGTTCCAAAGCACTTCTGAAAGCCAAACTTGCACCAAAGAAAGGTCATGGTCCCTGTTTGGTGGTCTGCTGCTGGCCTATTCCACTGCAGTGTTCTGAACCAGTGAAACCATTACATTTGAGAAGTATGCTCAGCAAATTGTTGAGATGAACCCTAAACTGCAATGCCTGCTGCTGGCATCGGTCAATAGAAAG
>JAPVLO010003510.1:0-21725 GCA_027257055.1 Cephalopachus bancanus | reverse complement strand
GTTCCTTCTATGCCTAGGTGCTCAAGGGTTTTTGTTAAGAAGGAATGCTGAATTTTGTTAAGTGCTTTTTCTGCATCTAATGAATTTATCATGTGGTTCTTGGTTTTACATCTGTTATGTACTGAATTATGTTTAAGGTCTTGTGATTATTGAACCAGCCCTGTATCCTAGTAATGAAACCCACCTGGTCATGGTGGATGATTCTTGAGATATGTTGTTTGATCCTATTTGCTAGAATCTTGATGAGAATTTTTGTCTTTATATTCATCAAGAAGATCGGCCTTTAATCCTCTTTTCTTTTTGGATGTTGCCAGGTTTGGGTAACAGTATGATGTTAGCTTCATAAAATGAGTTGGGGAGAATTCCATCATCCTAGATTGTCTGAAATATTTTCAGGAAGATTGGGTTTAGTTTCTCCTTGTATATCAACTGGAAAGTCAACTTGTCCAGGGTACTTTTGGTGGGGGATTTATGACTGAGTTGATTTCCTGGATTGGTATTGGTCTGTTTGGAGTTTCAATTTCTTCTTGTTTTAACCTTGAGTTATGTGTGATGTCAGATTCCCTTTAAATATTTTAGTTTATTCTCATGCAAGTGTTCATAGCAGTCTTTGATAATTGCTTGCATTTTTTCAAAGTCAGTTGTGACTTCACCTTGTACTTTTCTAATTGTGTTTATTTAGACTCTCTTCTGTGTGACTTCACCTTGTACTCTTCTAATTTTGTTTGTTTAGACTTTCTATTTTATTGATGACGGGGTCCATCAATCTTATTTACCTGTTCAAGGAGCTGTCTTTTTGTCTTGTTGATCCTTTCTATGATATTTTTGTCTTCTATATCCTACAACTGTGATTTTGTCTCGGTGACATGAATTATTCTCCTGAAGTTAGAATTTAGGTGATCTGCCTTTCCAGCTCCCTTAGGTGTGACTTTAAGCTGTTTACTTGTGATCTATCTGCTTTCTTGATGTGTGCATTCACTGCTATGAATTTCCCTCTTACCACTGTTTTCATTGCATCCCAGATAATTTGATAGGATGTGTCTTTGTTTGCATTTGTTTCCAGGAATATTTTTATTTCTGTCTTGATATATGTGTTGATCTAGAAGTTGTTCAGCCACATGTTGTTTAGTGTACCTGTGTTTGTGTGTTTTGGGGGTTCTCATATGGTGATATTTATTTTTATTTCATTGTGGTTTGAGAGAATATATGGTATATTTCAATCTTTTGAAATTAAATCATGCTTGATTTATATTCAAGTATGTGATCAATCTTGGTATGTGTTCCAAGAGCTGCAGATGTTGGGTGAGGTGTTCTATAGGTGTCAATTAAATTCATTTTATTGTGTCAAGCTAAGGTTCCAGATTTTTTCTGTTTCTTTTGCCTCAGTGATCCATCTAAAGCTGATAGTGGGGTATTTAGGTCTCCAACTATGATTGTGTGAGAGTCAATGTCCTCTCCTAGTTAACTTGGTAGTTGTTTTATAAACCTGGTGGTCCTGTGTTGGGTGCAATTGCTGACACCGTCTCCACCTTTGGGGTACCCTGAACCTGGCTGGAACTGGTCTTTGGCAAGTTTTTATTATTAAAGTATGTTGAATTTTGTCAAACACTTTTTCTGCACCTGTTGAAAAAATTGTGTTTTTTGTTTTCTTTTCTGTTAATACGTTTATCACATTTAGTGTTTTGCCTGTGTTAAAAAATCCTTGTACCTGAGATGAATCCAATTTGATCATATGAATGATCTTTTCAATGCATGTTGGTATTGGTTTTCTAATAATTTGTTAAATATTTTGGCATGTACACTTGTCAGGGAAACTGACCTATAGTTTCTCACTGCTCTTGTTGTAGTCCTGTTTGGTTTTGAATACAAGATAATTCTTGACTTGTAAAAGAAATTTGGAAATATTTCCTCCTCTTCAGTTTTCTGGAATGCTTTGAGAAGAATTGATATTACATTTTCTTTAACCATTTGGTAGAATTAAGTAGTCAATTCCTGAGCTTTTCTTGGTGAATACATTTTATTTCTAATCAAATTTTTTACGCTTTATTTTTTAGACTTTTCATTTAAGTTCTTGTGTCCTGAAATTTGTCCACTTTTTCTATATCTTCAAATTTGTTAACATATAGATGTGCAAATAGAGTCCTATGATTTTGTGCATTTCTTTGGAGTCCGTTGTAATGTCTTCTTTATAATCTCTAATTGGATTTATTTGTGTATTCTCACTTTTTTCTTGGTTGTTCTTGTTAAGCTTGGTTGACTTTGTTTAAATTTTCAAAACCATCTCTTCATTTTGTTAGTCTTTTAAATCTTTTTTGCTCTATTTTATTTGCTTATGCTCTGAGTTTTATTATTTTCTTCCTTCTACTTTTTGGAGTTTTAGTTTGTTTTTGGTTTATAGATTTAAGAGTTAATTTATGGAATTTCCAAAAAAAAAAAAAAAAACCCCTGGAAATTAATCAATACAAATGTGATTTTTTGTTTTTATTTCTACCAACAGGTTAAAGCATGCCAAAGATAAAAAATATTTGTCCAAAGTTCAAAGCCTTAGTACATATTTGGTAATAATCTTGCAATATGTGCTTTTAAAATGCTTGGATTCTAAGCTTCCAATTGCATTTACAGAAAGCATATCAATGAACTGCTTCATCATCTGGGTTGTTTGTCTTGCTTATTTGATTCTCTTTTTCTCTGTGGAATAGAAACTATGTCAAAGGGAGGCACCCACCTGACCCACTCTTCTCCCAATTGTTGGAAATATTCTACAGTTAAATACCAAGAACAACAGCAAATCCATAAGCATGACAAGTGTGAGTAAATTCTTTTTAGCTGGCAATAAATAAGATAGCCCCATATCTAAATAAAATAGGGTTTAAAGAAGTGGTTTTAAAGGGAAGTATTCACTGGACACCTAGATATGATTTTTGAATGTATACAAACAGAAGAGAATGAGATCTGGTAATTTTATACATAAGCAGGAATCAACAGAGCAGAAGCAAATGAGCGTTTACTCAGGAATAGAGTCTGCAATCTAGGTATCAGTCAGAGACTATAATACCCAATAGTTGTAAGAGGGCTTCCACTTACAGGAATGTATATATAGTACATAAATTGCTTGTCATATTACTTCACTGGTGAATTGAACAAAGAATTCATCATCAGTCACTAATAACAATACATCTTTGCATTAGCAAATCAGGGGAAATCTACCTGCAAAGTATCTGTAAAAATTAAGGCCAGTTTTTTTTTGTATTGTTGATGGCTCAGATTTTGTAAAGAAAATATTTTACACTTTTCCTTTGTGATTCTCAAAGTTCATCAGCAGTACGACATAGAGTCATCAGCCCAAGATGATTCAAATATACCCACCCTGGAACATTGCTAAGCTCACAGATCCATGATATAATTGTTGAAATTACTAAAAGTAGAAATTTTCTAATACTGTGGTCTAGGTATTTTTTAAGTGATTATTCTTTGACAAACTCTAATAAAAATGAAATTGCTTTCAGTTTAAAAAAATAAAACTACTGGGTGACAAAATGGTCAATTCTAAATGACAAGGTGGTCATTTAGAAGAAACTGGATTGTGCCTCTCTCACACAGCAAAACAAGGAAGAAAGAGACTCCCAGCAATCAAAGCATGACAAGACTGAGGACATACTCCACAACCCACTGAGAAATAGCAAGACTCACAGACAGCAAAGAGAAAGATCAGGCAGCTTGTTTTAGAGCCAGAAAGTCCCCTCACACAGGTCACATCAGAAATACCGACCCACCTATTGAAGGACATCTTGCTTGCACCCAAGTTTTGGTAATTAAGAATGAAGTTGCTATAAACATCTGCATGCAGGTTTTTCTGTACAAATAATTTTTCAACACCCTTGGGTAAATACCAGGGAGCATGACTTCTTGAACACATGGCAAGAGTATGTTTAATTTTAGAAGAAACCTCCAGGCTGTCTTTCAGGGTGTCAGCATAATTTTGCATTTCACCCGTGAGGAATGAAAATTGCTGTTGTTCTGCACAATTTCCAGTATTTGGTATCAATGGACCACTTCATCATCTGGGTAAAATTATTTGATTCTCTTTTTCTCTGTGGAATGGAAGCTATGTCTAAAGGAAACACCCACTCTTCTCTCAATTGTTGGAAATAGACTGCAGTCAAATACTAAGAATATCAGCAAATCCATAAGCATGGTAAGTATGATTAAATTCCTTTTAATTTCAAATAAATAAGATAGCCCAATAACCAAATAAAAGAGGATTTCAAGAGCTAAGTTTCAAAGAAATGGTCTTAAAGGGAAGTGTCCACTGGACAACAGTGTCTGGGATGTTGGCCATTCTAATAGATGTGTAGTGGTACCTCATTTTTAAAATTTGCATTTATCTAGTAACATATGACGAATGTGTGGCATCTTTTCATCTTCTTTAACATCTGTATATCTTCTTTGTTGAGTTGTCTCAAGACTTACCATAAAGCTACAACAATCAAGACAGTCTGGTATTAGTGAAATAGTATGTGATTAGATTAATGAAACACAATAGAAAGCCTAGAAACAAACTCACATTATAGTTAACTGATCTTTGACGGAGGAGCATAGGCAATACAAGCTGCAACGCATCAGACAATGGAATATTGTTCATCACTAAAAGGGAATGGACTATCAAACCTTGTATAGACATGGAAGGACCCTAAATGCATGTTTCTAAGTGAAAGAAACCAACCTATAAAAAGGCTACATATTCTATGATTCCAACTATACAATAGTCCAGAAAAGGCAAAATTATGAATAACAAAAAGATCAGTGGTTGTCAGGATTTGAGATGGGGAGAGGTAATAGGCAGAGCAAAGGGGAATTTTAGGGCAATGGAAATACTCTGATACTAGAATTATGGATGCATGTCATTATGCACTTATCTAAACCCACCTAGAATATACATTAAGAGTGAATCTTCATATAAACTACGAACTCTGGGTGAAAATGAAGTGTCAATGTAAGCTTATCAATTATAACAAATGCATCATTCTGCTCAGGGATGTCAGTAATGGAGAAGACTATCATGTGTGGGAGTTGGGGTATATGGAATACTCTGTACTTTTTTCTCAATTTTTCTGTGAAATTAAAGCTGCTCCAAAAAAGCAACGCTTTTAGAAAATAAAAATAAAATAAAATAGAAAAAGAAAAAAAAAATAGCAAGCAGCCTCTGAACATGGGAAAGAGTGAGAATGGGTTATCAGGAATTCAGCACTCCTGCCACAGACTGAGCTTTGTGGGACTCCAGTCCCGCTTTGGAAATGGCCTGGACATTTCATAGTTGTGTGCTGCATGAAACCCTACGGAGCTGTGCAGCCATTCAAGTCCCAAAGGCTCTAAGTCAACCATTTCTCCAGAACTTAATCCCAGAAGTCTGTATTCTACTACCACTTCCCAAGCCGGAAAATAAATGGGAAGACCCGATGCTTTCATTTGTCTCAAAGGCAAAATCTACTGCTGCTGGCAGTTTCTGTCTGGGACAAGCTAGGTGAGAGAACTGGTTACTAAATGCCCCTTAAAGTTCTGAAAAAGAAATACCTGAGTCAAGAGCAGGGGAGCTGAGTGGAACCCGCCATCCCAATAAAACCTCCGTCTCCATGTAAACTCTTTTGTGCCACAGAGGCAGCTCTGCCATCCCTGTAGCATTGCTGTAGCAGCCATGGGAACCCTTCTATCTCTCACTTCCCACTGGGGTGGCCAATCATGTGCACATTTGGGAAGCTGGAATGCAGTCATGTTTAACCTAGTCTGCCCCAACCAGCTTTTACCCTTATTGACCACAAAAGCTCAATATGGACAGGGACATTTGGGAATCCCAACAGCCCCATACATTGTCTGGGTCATATATGCACTTCCCTGGGGGCAACAAAGTCCAAGGAGAAAACCCACAGCCATCACCCCCAAGCTGGCTCTCTCCTGCAAGTGACACCTCTCAGCTGGAGATTAACTGGCACAGCTCATTACAACATCTAGTACAATAACAAAGCCTTTGGGAAAGTCTGTTCCCAAAACTCAGTTAATACCACTATTAAAGCCACTCCCGTTATTCAGGATGCCCCAAGTCTGGGTATGTACCCTGCACAGCACTGTCACAGCTGGCAACTGAGAAAGTCACAACACTAAAGATATGTACAACTAGCGAAAAGTCTCCATCATCACCTTGCCAGTTTCATTAGAATTGGTGTTTGCACCTGCTGCTGGGATCCCAGGGGACTGGTCAGCTCGACTCAGTTCTACTTCACATTGCTTTTCTCGGGAGATAAGAGCAAAGCCCATGTCACTGCACATTTTGCAAGCTTGTCCATAGTCTGAGGCATCAGAGAGCTTCTCTAGAGAGTCCTCCAGAGACATCAGTGATGAGCTTTCTTTCGAATTTAGCCCTTGTGTTTTCACGTCCCCACATCCCTTGTGTGCACCTCCAGCAACAGCTGAATTGTGGCAGCCCTATTGGGCTAGTAAACCCAGAAGAGCAGTAGAAATCACAGGAGTTAGGCCCTCATGAATTACCACTTCCAGGAGAAGTGGGAGTGCACCACATTAGAGGAGCATGCCAAGGGACAAAAGTAAATAAATAGATTCAGAGTGCAGTCTTCTCTGTGTCCCTGAACTCTGATGAGGGGAAATTTCTCTCAGCAGAAATGTAGACAAACGTGCTGGGCTCAGTAGTGGTTTTGCCCCAACAGCTGAGCAGATCTCATGCTCATGAAGGGTCTTGGGAAAGGGGATTTCTCCATCCCTTTGCTCACCACTGCAAACATTTGCTTTCCACATAAGAACTCGGGGTGAATGCATTGACTGATGTTCTTTTTGCAATATTTGGGAGTAACTGTAGCTCTAGAGAGGTGCAGTCTCTGGACTTAAGCTTGCACAAGGGGTGGAACCCTGCTCCCTCTCTACATGATATGTTAATGCTCCTACGGATGGACAGAGGTATTCATTTTTTAAAATTTTATTTTAAAGACGTGGAGTACAATTCAGAGTTGGGTACATATGTGGTCATTGTACAGGTAAAGTTTGGGCCTCCCTTTTGTCCCTATTTCACCTGGTTTGAGATTGGGTACATTTATTGATGTTGTGTGGCTTCCCCACCTCCAGCAGTGCCCCCACTACTGCCAATCTCTTTCTTAGGTATCATGATAAGAGTTCAGGTCCGCTTATAAGTGAGTGCATGTGGTACTCCAATCTTTGTTTCTGTGATAGATCGCTGAATATTACAGACTCTAAATCCATCCAAGTTACTGCAAAGTCCATAATTTTGTTTTTCTTAATGGTTGCATATTATTCCATCATGTATATGTACCATATTTTCTTCATCCAGTCTCCTTTTGATGGGAAGCATAGTTGACTCCATGTTTTTGCCATTGTGAATAATGCTGCAATAAACTTGCATGTGCAGGTATGATGATTTGAGATTCTTCAGAAGGGGTGTTCATATGATCTAAACATTCAAACAATAGTACAGGAGTATAACACAAGAGCAGATTGCTTCCTTACAAGTCCACTAGTGGAACTGCGGTGCCCTACACACTTCTACAGCAAAGACCTCAAAGTATCTTACTGGCAGCTTCTCCAACTGCCACCATCAGTGCTGAGTCTTTAAATCAATGTAAGATAATTTCATATCACCACCTGCTTCCACTGCAGCTAATTCTCCTCTATGAGTGCTTCCTCATGGACTGAAGGCTGAATGGTTCAACCCAAAAGAAAATACTGAAAAAAGAGAATTCTATGCCACTAGGGAAAAAGATAAACTTCATTAGTCCTTTAGCATTCTAGACCCACAGAAGACACTAAACCTACACACACACACACACACACACACACACACACACACACAACACACACAGACACAGACACACACACAAAATACTTGCTACTGCAAGGAGAACCCGAGAAAAGCAATGCACAAAGATTTTCATTAACCAAGGAATATATACAGAGCCTATGCCACTGAAAGCACACAGAGCTGAAGCTAGATGAGCAAAAAAGTATACACATTAAATTCATATCCTTAAGGAAAAGAAAAAAAAAAAGAAGTCACTGACTCAAAAACAAATTTTAAAATAATAGAAAGAATCTACCCCAATGAGAATGAATCAATAAAAACAGATTTTTTCAATTCCTTCAAAAGACCACACTAACTCATTAGTAATCAATCCCAACCAAAATGAAGTCTTTGCAATTCCAGGGACAGACTTCAAAAGATTTATTGTAAAATTCCTCGATGAGATCCAAGGGAAAGTTGACAGTCAACATAAAAAAAATATTCAGAGCATGGGTAAAAATTCTAAAAAGAGATAGATACTTAAAAAAGGAAAAACAATCTGAGCTCCTATAAATGAAAGACTCATTTAGAGAATTTTTAAAAAATGGAAACTTTTACAATAGATTGGACCAAGTAGAACTTAATGAAGAGTGTCTGAATTAACCCAGTAAGACAACAATGAAGAAAAAAAAGAATTAAGAGATTTGAGCAAAGTTTCCAAGAATTGAGGGAGTATGTAAAATGCCAAACCTAAGAATCACAGGTGTTCCTGAGGAAGAAGAAAAAGCAACAGGTTTGTAAAACCTATTTGAGGGAATAACTGAGAAAAACTTCCCTAGCCTTGTTAGAAATTTAAGCAGTCAGATACAAGAAGCCTAAAGAAATTTTTGAAGATTGCAAAAAGTTCATTCCCATGGCATATATTCTTAAGATTATCCAAAATCAACAAGAAGCAAAGAATTCTAAGAGCAGTTAGACCAAATCATCAAATAATTTATGCAGGCAAAACTATCAGACTGACAACAGACTTCTCAGCAAAAACTCTACAAGTCAGAAAGTATTAGGGCCCTATCTTAATATCCTTAAGCAAAATAACTGTCAGCTAAAGAGTTAGTACCCTGCCCCCCCAAAAGTTTTATAAATGAAAGAAAAATAATCTTTCTCAGACAAGCAAATGCTGAGGGAATTTCTCACCACTAGACCAGCTCTACAAGAAATGCTCAAAGATGTTCTAAACATTGAACTAAAAGGTCAAAATGTGCTCATAGAGAAAAACTGAAAATTATAAAACTCACAGGATTTATAAGACACCAAAGCAACAAGATATCAATGCAACCAGGTAACAACAACATAATGAATGGATTAGTACCTCACATATCATTTCTACCTTTGAATGTAAATGGTCTGAATGCCCTCACAAAGACATAAATTGACAAAATGATTTAAAAGGAATATATATACTGCCTTCAAGAGATTAACTTAACTCATAAAGATCCTTTTAGACTCAAGGAAAAGGGGTGAAAAAATATTCCACAGAAATGACAACCAAAAATGAGCAGAGGTAGCTATTCTGGTATCTGATAAAACAAACTTTAAATTAAAAACAGCAAAACAAAAACAAAAAATGTCATTCTATAATTAAAAAGAGATCACTCCAACAAAACGTATAACAATTTTAAATATATATATACCTAACACTAGAGCTTTGGGGTTCATGTAAAAACAAAATTCTCTTAGACCTAAGAAAAGCAATAGGCAGAAATCCAATAATGGTGAGGGACTTCAACATTCCACTGGCAGTAATAGAGAGATCATTAAGAGAGAAAACCCAAATTTAAAAAAATTAGACTTAAATTGTACACTACAGCAAATGTACCTTACATTAATCTCCTAAATATTCTACCCCCAAACTATGGAATATATGTTTTTTCTGAAAAGCACCTGAAATATTTTCCAAGATGGACCATATGATTGGCCACAAAGTAAGTCTAAATTAGTTTAAAACATCAAAATCATATATAAAAAGTGTGTAATCATTCTTACATGTCTAAACTTCAGTTATCTTTAATCGTATTGCATCAAACAATAGATGTTTGCAATACACCTATCAAGATGCTTTTTCTACTGTTCAAAACAGTTACTGAACTCATCAATTTTGATGCCTTTCAGTTCTTCTGCCTTTCTTTGTTTCATCTCTTCGACATCAGCAAAATATTTCCTTTTGAGGACTCTTTCATCCATGGGGGAAAAAAAAAAAAAAAAAACCCAAAAAACCAATGTCACTTGTGGCGAGATCGGGTGAGTAGAGAGAGTGGAACATCGGGTCATGCTGTTTTTGGTCAAGAACTGCTGAACCCTCAGTGCAGTTTGGACAGCTGCATTGTCATGGTGAAAGAACCAGTCACTTTTTTTTTGCCACAATTCAGAATGTTTCTTCCACAAATGGTGATGCAACCTTCTCAAAACTTTCAGATAAAAAACGTTGGTTGACCATTTGATCTAGAAGAATAAATTCTGAGTGTATTACAAAGGGCCTGTCCTCCAAAAGATAATTCCATTTTTGGGGGGTCCCCTCTCATAAAGTGCCTTCCCAGACCAAAATGGAATAAAACTATAACTCTAAGAGGAACTCTCAAGACCAAACAAATGCATGGAAACTACACAATCTGTTCATAGATAAACAATGAAATTAAGATGAAAATTTAAAGATTCCCCAAACTGAATGGCAACAAATACACAAGTTATTGAAATCTCTGGGATACATTTAAAGCTTTGCTCAGTGGAAAATTTATTGCATCTAAGGCCTACATCAAAAAGGCTGAAAGATCACCTATTGACAACTTAATGCCACACCTCCAGGAAACAGAAAAGCAGGAACAATCCATTCCAACGCTAGAAGAAAGGAAAAAACAAAGATTAGAGCAGGTGATAGAAGATGATAGAAATAGGGGTAGGAAGGAGGGAAAGGGAAAGGGAAAGGGAAGGATAGAAGGAAGGAAGAAGGAAGGGGAAGGGAAAGGGAAAGGGAAGGAAGGCAAGATACTAAATCTTAATAAAGGAGAAAAACAAAGAGTAGAACTAAACAAAATTAAAAGCAAAACAAAAAAACTTTTTAAATACAAAGGCCAATAAAAATTTGGCTCATTGAAAGGATAAGTAAAATTGGTAGACCACTGACTAAATTAATTAAAAAAAGGAGACAGAAGATTCAAATTAGCTAAATATGAAAAAATAAATAAAACATTACAACGGGTGCCATGGAGTACAAAAGACTACCTGAGACTGTTATGAACGTGTCTATGAAAATAAAGTAGACAATCTAGATTTTTTAAAAATTTCTGGAAAAATGCAATCTCCCAACTTTGAACAGGAAGAAATAAAAATCATTAACAGACCAATAACAAGATTAAATCAGTAATCAAAAGTCTTCCAACTAAAAGAAACCCAAGATTTGATAGATTTACAATCCAAGTCTACCAGATTTTCAAAGAAGACCTTGTACCAATTCTACTGAAGCTATTCCAAAAGATTGAAAGGGAGGGACTGCTCACTAACTCTTGGTACCAAGCCAGTATCACCCTGATACCAAAGCCAGGAAAAGACACACACACACAAAAGAAAACCACAGACCAATAGCTCTAATAAACATACATGCAAAAATCTTCACCAAAAATACTAGCAAAATGAATTTACCAGCACATCAAAAACCAAAACAAAACAAAAAATCACCATGATCAAGTGAGTTTTATTCCAGAGATATAAGGAAGTTTCAGCATACACAATTCAATAATCATGATCCACCACATAAAGAGAATTAAAAACAAAAAATATATGATCATTTCAATAGATGCCAAGAAAGCATTTGATAAAATCCAGCATCACTTTATGGTAAAAATAAACCTCAATAAAATAGGCATAAGAGGAGCATTCATCAAAATAATAAAAGCCATATACAAAAAACCCACAGTGGTCATCACCCTGAATGAAGAAAAGTTGAAAGTATTCCCCCTCAGAACCGGTGCAAAACTAGAATGCCCACTTCTATTTAATATAGTACTGGGAGTCCTAGCCAGAGCAATCAGGAAAAAGGAAAAAAAAAAACAAAAACAGAGTCTCCACACTGGAAAAGAAGAAATTAAACTCTCCTTGTTTGCCAGTGATATGATCTTATTCCTAGAAAATTCTAACAAAATATTGCAAGGTTATAGTAACCAAAATACCATTATACTGGTACAAGGGCAGACACTTGCACGAATGGAACATAATAGAGAATTCATAAATAAAACCAAATACCTACAACCAACTGATCTTTGACAAAGAAGACAAACATATACCAGGCAAAGGACACCCTATTCAAAAAATAATGCTGGAAGAAAATGGATAGCCACATGCATAAAAATCAAACTCTATCCTTGTCTATTATCATATACAAAAATTAATTGAAGATTTTTAAGACGTAAATGTTGGAACTGAAACCATAAAAAAAGTGCAAAGGAGCAGTCAGCAAAGGGTTCTCTGAGGATGTGAAGCTGGGTACTGAGATCTAAAGAATGATTAGGCACTAAACAAATGAAATTCAATAAAAACTCTTTCACATGTTTCAATCCAGGGGAGAATTGCTTTTCTCCCCAAAAACCTGGAAATGGGACCAAAGAGATTGTGGTCCAGAGAGTAAGTAAGAGCACAGTACAAGACGAGATTGGATAGGTAAGCAGGGGCCAGAGCATTTGGGGCTTGCAAAGATTTTAAGAGCATTCGGGGTTTTTTTTTGTTTGTTTGTTTGTTTTTTAATTATTAAAAACAATGTGATTCTATTAACAAGCTTAAAAGATGGTCATGCTGACAGTTGGCTGTGAAAAGATCATTCTGATTGCTTTATGGAGAATAAATGATAGGGCAGCAAAAGAAGTCCAACATTAGACAAGTTGAAAGACTGTTAAGTCCTATATCATTTAAAATACCAAATAAAGTGACACAACAAAGACTTCAACAATACAATGGCTAAAAGAAGATAGGTAAATGGGGTGGTTGCTTGTCTTCCATGAGGTCATTTACAGAGCCAGTTTTATCAGTCTTTGTAGTTCTCCTATCTTGTGTCACTAGGCTATTGTTCTCATCAGCATGGTCACAGAGGAGGAATCTCCATGTTATTATTTCAGCACATGGATAGCGGGAGAAATAAAAGGGGAAGCAGTTACCTTTTATGCAACAATGTAGAATTTGCACACATCACTTCTGCTAGCATCAGTTCATGGAAACTTAGTCACATGGCCACATCTATCTTCAAGTAAAGCTGGGAAATGTCTTTGACCAGGCTGCTATAATCTCATGTATCATGAAAACTTAGAGGTTTCTGGTGCTAAAAAGAAAATATGGAGAATGGATAAGGAGGGATGATTGTTAGTCCATACATGGGGAAATTGAAGGGGTTTCTTTAAGCATGCGAAGAAACCTATAATTTATTATAAGTGCATGAAGGAAGAATAAATTTGGTGCAATTATAGGTTTGGAAAAGATGTTAATAAAGTAATAGGAACAAAAAGCATACTACAGTCCTTTACAAATAGTAACAGCTGAATAAAGGATAACTACTGATATGATGATAATATATTTCAAAAAATTTAATGATAATTACCATTTAAATAATGTATTTTCTTGTTGAATAACTGATTCTTTTTTTTTTTTTTTTGAGTTGGAGTCCCACTCTGTCACCCAGACTGGAGTGCAGTGGCTGCTCCCGGCCACTGCAGCCTCAACCTGCTGGGCTCCAGCGATCCTTCTGCCTCAGCCTTCCAAGTAGGAATAACTGATTCTAAAAGTTGAAAACTTTTATAATAGGTAGATGAATATTAAAATGTTCATTCATTAAGATAAAAAACATTTCCCTCACTTATCTACATTTCAGTTTTGACATTCTCATTTTTCCTTCATCTTTCGTTCTTTTTCAAGCTAGCAAAAGATTATGGTCCTGTGCTCACTGTGTATTTTGGAAGGCAACCTATCATAGCATTGCATGGATGTGAAACAATCAAGGAAGCCTTGATTGATTGGAAACAATAATTTTCTGGCAGAGGAAGATTCTCAGTGGTTGAAAAATTCACCCAAGAATCAGGTATGCTTCCATTTGGGAAATGTGTGTGGGTTTATAAATTGTAAAGACTCCAAATAGGCCAACAATTTAAGAAATTATTAGCATTTAGAAAAATTTATAAAACACAATTTAACATAAAAATATGAACAATTTTTCTATTAAAAAGATCATTCATCTGTATTTAGAATCTATGAAGGTGATACACCATCCCCATGAAACATTAAATTCAGTGAACACAAATCATCTAACTACTAATGTTCCATAAATATGTAACTAACACATTTATTTTAAATTATGGAGAGTTATGGGAGTGAAATAGGGACCGAGAGCTTAACACAGACACCAAAAGTACAAGTTATAAAAAGGAGAGGTTTATTAGCCAAGAGCCGAGCCAGTGGCCACTTGCCTGCTGGACATGCCAGTCCCACAGCAAGGGCCCCATTTGCTGCAGAGGCTTGCTTAAATGGGGCAAAACCACATTGGGACTTTCCAAGTGGGCCAAACCACAACATCCTGGAGGCCTAGGTACTTTTCAAGCAATGCTAGTGGGGTTCACAGAAGCAAAAAAAAGCTGTTAAACAGTTTAACCTTGCCAGCAGGTGCTGTTGGCAGTTTCCAGGAAGGGAACTTTTTTTAACTGTGCAAAGGCTGAGTACATGCTTAACTGTGCAAAGGCTGAGTTTATGCTTAGCCTAATTTTTGACATTGTAGATGTCTTTTTAAGTCCCCTTCCACAGGAGTAACTCTGGGTTGATCAGTCAAGCCCCAGAGAGGGTCAGCTCAAGAGGCTGGTAAGCCCAGCCCCAGGAGTACTAGCTCTAATGGGCTGGCAATCCAAGCCCTGAAAGTGTTGCTGATTCAGTGGGCTTGCAAGCCTAGTCCCCGGAGTGTCTCAGCTTCAGAGTCTTGCATTCTTCCAGCAATTCTCCTGGTTCACCTGGCTTTGCCAGCTGGCAAGTCAGCCTCGGGAGTACATGGTTCTTTGGCTCCAGTGATCTGCCGCTCTTCAGGTTGAGGTTCTTGTCTCACACCCAGGAGGAATGAGGGACATGAGCAGCCAGAAAGTGAGAATTTATTGAGAGGACAGAAAAACTTTCACAGTGGGAGGGGACCAGAGGGCTTGCCAATTTGAAGCTGAAACCTGCTGTAAATACAGCCCTAAGACCAAGTTGATTGGCTAGCAATAGCTGTGAGTTGATTGGCCTGCACTAGATGTTCTAATTGGTCAGTACTGAGGACCAATTGGCAGGAGGTAAGGCCCTAATGATGAGCTGATTGGTTGGTACTTGGTAGGGATCTGATAGGTTGTTTTTCCATCCCAGCAGTGAGTACTTAAACTCTAACTTGAGAGGCGCTCAGGGAGCTTGTTTACCAATGTGAGTGCATCAGTCCAGATGCCTGCTAGAAGTTCACTACATTGTTACCAGGGGACCCATCCTGCCTGTCTGCCTAGCTTTTCTCTATCTCCTCTCTAACAGCACCACAACTGTAGGAGGAGCTGGAAAATGTTGTTCACTCTGTGCCCAGGTGGAAGAGGAGAATTTTGGTAATCAACTAGCAGTCTTGGCTACATTAAATTGAAATATTATTTAACTTTCCTAAAAACCCTTGAGAAACAATGTAGGGGCAGCCAAATTCTCCCAACATGCAGGATGGCAATTCAACTGCCTTGGAGGAGTGTGGATATGAAGACAGGGAGCCAAAGCAACACAGATTTCTGCAGTGTGCAGATATGTGTTGTGCATGCAGGACTGGGAGACGGTGGAGGAACAAGGGGTGGGCAGAAGACCAGGTAGGTAAGGGGCAAGATCAGGACCACAAGATACATGCGGTTTTACAACCTCAATATTGTAATATTCTTAAAGAACTCATTAGCTTACTGCTGGTATTACATATTCTTTATGGGAAACTGATGTTGTGTTTTTAAACCAATGTCATATTATTGTTCAGATAGGTTGTATTCTATTTTAATTTTTCTACTATTAATAGAAAATTTACCATTGATACAAATATTTGTATCATCTCGTTTATTCCTTAGAACATGTTTGGAAATAGGGTGATAGTGTTAGTGAACACTGCTTGGGCTTTTGATACATAATACCTAGGAATGAGGAAAGAGATGAATTAAAAGGGGTAAGAAAATGAGTCATATGCTGTGTATGCTGTTCTCTAAATGTATTTTAAAATATAATATATACAGTGAATATTTTCATATGTTCAACTTGTGTTTTCCAAGAATATTATTAGTTAAGTAGTTCAGTGGTTTATTACATTGAATGTACCACAGTTTCTTTAACTAATCCTCTATTTTGGTCAGATAGGTTGTTTCAAGTCTTTGCTTCTATGCATAGTAAACAGTTCAATCCATATAAATTATGTGATCTCTGGCTACTTTCTTCATATAAAATTTTAGAAATAAAATTAGTAAAACTAATATTGGGTTTTGATACAGATTATCTGGGAATTGGTTTTATGCACTTAATTTATATTTCAAACAGAATGTATTGGTTAACTGGTCCAACTTTTCCCATAAGGACTATGGTTTTCTCTCAACTTCCTGATTTGTAATTCCCCCAAACTCTGATGGATTCCACCTAGCTCTGGAGACCTCATTAATTTGGAGAAGTCCATTTCATTACTGGATACTCTAACTGTCTAAAGTTTCTTTGACAGGTTGAGCAGAACTGTTTTCCCTTGTAAGTCTCCTTTTTTTCCCACCCTGCTTTTCTTTCTGAAGTCATAATGTTGTGGTTGTCACCACACACAAAGAATAGAGACTTACTGTCATCCCAAATCTGGTTCAGATGTTGATACTAATGATGCTCCCCACACACCCCAATAGGATACAAAAATTTTGTTACTCCATGATATCGATTTTGGTGAAAAGCAGGGTGTCCCCCAACCAGCTCCAAAAAGGACAAGAGAACAAAGGTACTGGCCTGAGATATTTATGGTAGTTAAGGGTTAGGGATGGGACAAAGATTTTTTCTTTTGTTTTTTTTTCTTTCTTTCTTTTTTTTTTCAGCACCGCACTCTGTCTCCCTGACAGGCGTGCCATGGCACCATCATGACAATCACAGTTCACGGCAACCTCAACTTCTTAAGCACAGATGATCCTTTTGCTTCAGCATGAGACTGCAGGTGCACATCACCATGACAGGCTAATTTTTTGTTTGTGTGTGTGTTTTTAGAGACAAGGCCTTGCTATGTTGCCCAAGCTGGTCTCAAACTCCTGGGCTCAAGCAATCCAACTGCCCTGGCCTCCCCAAATCATGGGATTACAGGCGTGAGCCACTGCGACCAGCAGGGATGCAGATTTTTATGTGCAGACCAGGACCTGTGCAGTTTAGAATTATTAGTATGTCAAATGAGAGAGCTCCTGGACTTCTTGAATAGCTTGTACAGATGTGGATAGAAGAGGAATTGGTGGGGGAGAGACTTCAAAACTTCCAGCAATGACATATCACAAAATGGAGTCATTCTCTTTATTACACATAGGAAACCTCCTTCCAAAAGTATAACACATTTTTTCCAAATATCTGAATATAATAACTCCATTTTCTCTTATTTTTCTCTCATTATTCTTCTCTTCTACTTGAATACAACACAATATTTTTCACTGTATTTTGTGAAATACAATTTCAAGTTTTCTCAGCATCTTCTCTTATTAGGTTGCTCAGTTTTCAGTGGGCATCATGAGGAAGTATTTACACATTTAAATGGAGAGACAGATTCCATGCATTAAGTATATAGATGTTTGGTAAGAGAGGGGATATTGCTGTCTTGCCCAAGCTTGTCTCAAACTCCTGAGCTCAAGTGATCCTCCCCCCTGGATCCAACCAAGAAGCTTGGACTGTAGATGCTTAACACCATGACTGGCATTCAAGATATTTTTAATGGCTTCTTTTTATTTGAATTCCTCTTTGTGAATTGAAAAAGTTTAGACAATAATGCAAATAGACTACTTGAAGGAATATTAACAACATGACAAAAACAACTGGACTAGATTAGACAGTTTTCTTAGGAAAACACAATAAATTTTATTTTTAGGCATGTGGAATTTATAGAAATGATGGTAGGTCAAGGCAGTTCCTATTCTTAAAAAATATTAGAATTCAACCCCTTCCAATTGTTTTTAACAGTAAATTTAAGTTTTATATGATAATTGTGTACTAACCTCACTTTTATTAATTTTTAACATCTCCCTGTAATCCACTTTCCTTCTGGCCTGTGTTCCCTGCAGTGTGATCAGCTCTATCATTTTTTTTCAGGGTTGTATTGACTACAGTGATCAGTGATTGCAAATTGATGTTAAACATTTACATGAAAATCTTGCAATTATAAGCACTCTTGGGATGAAGGTAAGGTCCAGGTTCTCTGTGAATGGATAATAATGTACAGGACAATCTATTGCTCATTCTTACCCCCTT
Source organism: Cephalopachus bancanus (assembly GCA_027257055.1). NCBI lineage: Eukaryota > Metazoa > Chordata > Mammalia > Primates > Tarsiidae > Cephalopachus > Cephalopachus bancanus. Next base: position 3,406 of record JAPVLO010003510.1, on the reverse strand, counting down.
CTCTCTATCCCATTTAAAAATGACCAAGTAACACTTATCAAATTGTTACTTTAACCCATTAGTGGGTTATCCAATCAATTTAATGTTTAGAAATAAAATTTAGAACATCAAATAAAGGAGAAAAGACTAAAAATAGAATGCATCATTTGTAGTTAAGTATTTTTTTTAGAAGTCGGTTTTCTGATTTTTTTCATATTTACAGATAAGTGTGGTGTTCATGTAAAATGTACTTCTCACTATGGTACACAGTAAGAAAATGTTAGTAGCTTATGTTGTACAATTATTTAAAAATTTAAAAATTTTATGTGTAGATGATAAGATCATGATATATCCCACCTAGGAAGTACCCATGAGAACAAGTAATCTACCCTCTTGTGTTTTGAAAAGGAAACTGACCCAGAGCTACAAAGCATATTTTCCAAAGTAGCTTCACCAAGACAATGAATGTACCTGATGTAGAACCCAGAGTTCTTGACTATGTGTCAAAATGCCAGTCTAAATAAGTTGCTTTGGTGTATGTGAAACATATCAAATTATTAAGATATTGTCTAAAGCAGGGTAGCTTAGCTCCAGGACCTGATGACTAAGGTAAATTTTCCCTAGAAAAGTTTATTCTGGAGCAAGCAAAAGAACATCAGGAACCTCTGAACATCAATAACCCTTGGGACTTATTGACTATTTCCTGATTAAAATGGAAAAGGTATAAAGTAACCCTGATTTGCTACTTCATTTTTTTGTGGAAAATGTGATTCAGAGATTTGCTTTGATTTTCCTGAGAAACTTGGATATTAAAACAAATGTTCCTTTATAAAAATGTATTCATTGCTTTTGTAATCTATTGCTTGTGCAAACCATATTGAGTGTTTTGATACATTTCTAAGTTTTCACTGAAATAAGACTTAGAATGCTTTATATTTACCATATTAAGACGGATCCTTTACTTTTGAGTAGTTTAAAACATACCCATGAACACACACACACATTTCAGACTGATGATGCCATATTGTGAAACACAAAATACGTTTCATGAATGGGAGATCTAACAAATGAAGGAACACAGGAATGGGCAAGAATCCAGAAAGACTTGCTTTGGGAAATCATCTAGGACATCTTCAAAAACAAGGTAATTTTTGAGGACACTTTGGATTAGACCTACACCTGATTTGTATCCCAGAAGAAGAAATAGAAATGGAGAACAACTTGGAGCAAATACTCCAGGAGGTAATCCAAGAAAATTTTCCCCATCACACCAGAGAAGAGACTAGCCAAGCACAAGAGATACAGAGAACCCCCACAAGAAAACAAATGAGAAGACCAACCCCTTGAAACATAGTAACTCACCTACACAAAGTAGGTACAAAAAAAATCTAAAGGCAGCAAGAGAGAAAGTTCAGACTATTTACCAGGGAAAACAAATCCGAATAGCACCAGACCTATTGGCAGAAACACTACAAGCAAGAAGGGACTGGAGCCCTATATTCAAAGTCCTCAAAGATAAACTATTTCAATCAAGAATTTCCTATCCAGCCAAGCTCAACTTCATTAGTGATGGAGAATTAAAATCCTTACCAGGCATCCAATCCATAGGAGATTATGCAGTTTCCAGACCAACTCTACAGGAGACACTTAAAAAGATATTACTCACAGAAGAAAGAAAAAAAAGAATGACCACACACTTCCCAAGAGAACAGCAGAGAACAGAATCAACAGAGAATATAGTGCAACAAGAAACTTGAAAACACACACATACATTAACCCCAAAGCCAAAAGAAAACAAGCAAAGAAAAACCTTTTTATAAGAACCTCATGACAACAATAAACAATCATATTTCAATAATCAGCCTGAATGTGAAGGACTAAATGAACAACTGAAAAGACACAGAATGGCAAACTGGATAAAAAATCATGACCCAGTTATTTGCTACATCCAGGAGACTCATTTTACTACAAGGGACACCCACAGACTCAAAGTTTAAAGATGGAAAACCAGTTTACAGACAAATGGATCACAAAACAAGGCAGGTGTCGTGATCCTAATATCAGATGAAACAACCTTTAAGCTATCAAAAATTAACAAAGATGCAAAAGGGCACTACATAATGTTAAAAGGCTCAATCCATCAATAAGAAATATCCGTTATAAACATGTATGCACTCAACACAGGAGCACCAGCATTTATAAAGCAACTACTAAGTAAACTAAAAAAAGATATTGACTTTAGCACTATTATAGCAGGGGAATTGAATAACCCACTGACAGCCTTAGATAGATCACCAAGGCAAAAAAATCAACAAGGAGATCCAGAACCTAAACTTGATGCTTTACCAAATGCACTTATTAGATACCTACAGATTATTCTGTCCAATAACCACAGAATGTACATTCTACTCATCACCAGATGGAACGTACTCCAAGATCAATCACATCCTTGGTCATAAATTAAGCATAAACAAATTCCATCAGGTTGAATCTTGCCATGTACACTCTCAGACCATAGTGGAATAAAAATGAATATCAACATCAACAACATTTCCCCAAAGCCCACAAATATATGAACGCTAAACAGCATGATGCTGAACAACTGCTGGGTTAACACTGGAATCAAAGCAGAAATGAAAAGATCCTGGAAACAAATGAAAATGAAGAAACAACCAGGGCTTGGTGGCTCAGCCTGTAATCCCGTGCCTTTGGGAGGCTGAGGTGAGTGGATTGCCTGAGCCCGTGGGTTCGAGACCCACCTGGGCAGCAAGACCTCATCTCTACAATAAATCAAAAAATCAGCCAGGCATGGTAGTGCATGCCTGTAATTCTGGCTACTTGGAAGACTGAGGCAGAAGGAACGCCGGAGCCCAGTAGGTCGAGGCTGCGGTGGCCGGGAGCGGCCACTGCACTCCAGTCTGGGTGACAGAGTGAGACTCCAACTCAAAAAAAAAAAAAAAAGAAAATGAAGAAACATCTTACTAAAACCTCTGGATGCCATGAAATCAGTTCTAAGAGGGGAATTTGTATCTCTAAGGGCACACATCAAGAAAATGGAAGGATCACAAGTGGAAAGCCTAAAAAATCACCAAAGGAGCTGGAAAGAGATCACCAAAACCCAACTTAACAGAAGAATCCAAAAAAAACCAAAATATGAACCCAGATATGTAACAAAGAAGACAAAAATATCACAGAAAATACCAACAAAACAAAAAGTTGGTTCTTTGAAAGAATTAGCAAGTTTGATGGGCCACTAGCCAGAATTATCAAGAAAAAGAGAGAAAAAGCTCAAATAAATACAATCAGAAACACAAAAGATCAAGTCACAACTGACTCTGAAGAAATACAAAAGATGATCAGAGATTGCTATGTACATCTATATGGAAAAAAAAAAGACTTGATAACCTAAATGAAATGGAGGACTTTC
>JAPVLO010003509.1:0-21918 GCA_027257055.1 Cephalopachus bancanus | reverse complement strand
TTAGCAAACAATAGTGTTTACATCTTAGTCTATTTATTACAACTTAAGGATTGTGAAAAAAGGATGACCACTGTTTTTTTTTTTTAATTCTTGAAATTCTACTTTTTAAATTTTTCTAGATCTTAGAGTTTTTAAAGCTAAATACATTATTGAAAAATATATTTGTTGTTTTATCATCTAAAAAGATTAATTTTTATTCTCAAACTTTAAAGTATACACCTAAAAATTATTTTATTTCCTATTGTCTATAAATTTAAAACACTAGAAACAGTCTTGATGTTCTCCAATCACCATCTAATTAAATAACTTTTGATGAAAGTAATATAGTGAAATATTTGTAACCATTAAAAATAAGAAAAAGCTTTGCTTACAGTCAAGAAAGAATAACAATGACCATATCTACTCTAACTGTAATCCCTAAAAAACCAAGACAAAATACTTAAAACAAAGGCTGTCAAAACATTTAGGCATCAGGTAATGAAAACAGTGAGGTGACCTTTATAGTTCTTCCAGCTTACTTTCAGGAATAAGTCTCCATTGAGGACTTAGGGAGAGAAAAACCCAGGCATCATGGTAGCATCTCCACAGAATTGGGTCTCCACAAAGGCCATAGAAGCTAGATCAGAGTAATGTGAAAGAGATAGCTACACAGAGAGAGAAGGAGATGTGCAGGGATTTCTCCTTCAATTTTTCACATAAGTACTGATGAGTTTGAGAAAACTACACAAGACTGGCAGGAGGAGTGGAAAATTACTTGAAAAGATTCTAGAATATAGTGCTTAGAGCTCACACAGTGTTAGGAATAATGCCTCTTCCCAGTAGCCAGAGTAGAAAGTCTCATAATTTACCAGACAATAAAAAATGTTGTTTCTGTATTGTGAAAAGATTAATTCTAGATTCATGTTTCTAGGGTTTCACCTTGCAAAACTTAAAGCTAAGCCCAAAAAGATCAACCTGTTAATGAAACTGTATCCCAGAATAAAGTTCAAGAATACACTTAAAAATAGAAACTACCCAGATGGTAAATTTCACAAAACTTGGCATTCAATGAAAACTCATGAAATGTCAAAAGAAAAAAAAAAACTGATATTGAGGAAGATAGTTAAACACTTGAAAGTAATCTAGAAAAAATACAGATTATAGGCATTGGTCGAGCACCCTCAGTAGCCAAAAACTCTAAAGATTCTAAATTGGACAGATAATAAGACTTCAGGAACTTTTTGCCCATATGTTATTCCATCTATCTCCTTTACATTATGGGGTAGAGATATTCTTTCACAAATGGGCACACTTTTGTATAGCCCTAATGATAGAGTCTCAGCACAAATGCTGCAAATGGGTTATGATCCCTTTAAGGGCCTTGGTAAAGATATACAGGGAATGCAGGAACCTGTTCAAGTGAATGAAAAAAACAAATGGAGCTGGCATTGGCTATTCAAATTTATCCTAGGGGCCATTGTTCCTGAAACTGCCTACCCTATTACCAGGAAAGATGACATACCGGTTTGGGTGGAGCAATGGCCCATGCCCTTGGAGAAACTTAAGGCAGCTAAAGAACTAGTCCAGCAACAGCTGGAGTCTGGTCATATAGAGCCTTCTACTAGTCCATGGAATACCCCTTTTTTTGTCATTAAGAAAAAATCTGGTAAATAGAGACTTTGCAGGATTTAAGAGCTATCAACGCCACTATGGAACCCATGGGGGCATTGCAGCCTGGACTTCCATCTTCAGTTGCTATACCTGTTAACTTTAATATTATAGTTATTGATTTACAGGATTGTTTATTTACTATATCTTTAAGCCCAGAAGAATGTAAACGGTTTACATTTAGTTTACCTTCTCATAATTTAATACAACTACTTCAAAGATTCCAGTGGAAAGTCTTGCCACAAGGTATGAAAAACAGCTCTACCTTGTGCCAGAAGTATGTGGACGCTGCTTTACAAGGTATTAGAGGTCAATATCCTAATCTCTATTTAACCCATTATATGGATGACATTTTGCTGGCTCATGAAAATCGTGCCTTTTTACATGAAATTCTTAATGAAACTGTGATTGCTCTAACTGATTGCAGTTTGAAAATTTTTCCTGAAAAGATTCAAATCAATCCTCCTTTCACATATCTTGGTCATGTGTTAAACACACAAACAGTGAGTCATCAACCTTTGCAGTTACAGAAAGATCATTTGGTGACCTTAAATAATTTCCAAAACTGTTGGGAGATATCAGTTGGATTAGACCTTACTTACATATTACCACAACAAATTTAAAACTTTTATTCAATATTTTGCAGGGGACTCCTTCTCCCAACTCTAAGAGAAGTCTAACACCAGAGGTCAAAGAAGCCTTGTCCCTTGTGGAAAAGGCTATTGAGTCACAAAAGATTAAAAGAATAGACTACCACTTGCCTTGGGACTTAATTATTCTGGCCACTCTCCATACCCCCACAGGGTGTCTGTGGCAAGAAGGACCGATGGAATGGCTCCATCTGCCAGTAACATCTAAAAAAATATTGACTTCTTATCCTTATTTAGTAGCTTTGCTTGTAACCAAGGGAAGACAAAGAATTGTTAAGCTATTTGGACATGATGTACACAATATAATTGTACCTTATGACAAATTTCAGCTTCAGACTTTGTTTCAAACAGTGATGATTGACAAGTAGCATTAACTGATTACAGAGGACAAATTCTATTCCACCTACCTAAAAGTCCTCTGTTACAATTTGTGAAACAAAATCCTAAAATTTTTTCCCTCGCAACTGTTCCTCAGTCCCCCTTGAAGGGGCAGCCTTGCTGTTTACTGATGGCTCGTCTAATGGTAAAGCTGTGGCAGTTATTAATAGTGAATCTCATGTGCTAAACACCTCTGAATCTTCAGCCCACAAGACATAGCTGAGGGCAGTTTTGTATGCCTTCCTGCCCTGGAATTTTCCAAATTTAATTTATACACTGATTCTTGTTATATTGCAAGATTGTTTCCTCATATCAAAACAGCTTCCATTCTGACCAACAAGACTACAATTTTGGAGCTGTTAACCCAATTACAGCAACTGATTAATATCAGAGAAGAACAGTTCTTTATGGGCCATATTAGGTATCATTCTGGTCTTCTGGGACCTTTACACCAAGACAATCAATTGACTGATGTCCTGACTAAGCCTACAGTGTGTGCTGCAGTAGAGGCTGAGGCAGTTACTCAGGCTCAACTTTCTCATCAAATTCATCATCAAAATACTACAGCCTTACGTTATCAGTTTCATTTACCTAGGGAAATGGCTAGGCAAATTGTTAAAAATTGCAAAGCTTGTCCTACCTTTGTTCCAGCACCCAGAGGAGTCAACCCTCAAGGACTAAGACCTAACTTGCTATGGCAAATGGATGTAACTCATTTTCCCAGCTTTGGGAAATTGTCTTATTTGCATGTGACTGTGGATACATTTACTCATGTTATTTTAGCTTCAGCAAGAACTGGAGAAGCCTACAAGGATGTGGCACAACATTTATTCTTTTGGTTTTCACAGCTAGGTATGCCAAAGCAACTGAAAACTGACAATGGTCCTACATATACATCCAAATCTTTCCAACAATTTTGCTCTCAATGTAATATCTCTCATTCCACAGGAATTTCTTACAATCCACAAGGTCAAGCCATAGTTGAAAGAGCTCACCAAACTTTAAAAAATCAAATAATTAAATTACAAGAGGGGAGTTCAAGTATAGTTCTCCCCACCATATTTTAAATCATGCCTTATTTGTTGTTAACCATTTAAATTTGGACTCTTCAGACTCTTCAGCTGGATATTGGAATCCAGAAGGAAGTATAAAACCTCTGGCAAAATGGAAGGATCTGCAGTCAAACATGTTACTAATAGTAATTTTTTTTTTATGAAGGGCATTCCAACTCCCTCCCTGATTGTTTTTATGATAATTCTGCTTTTAATAATTACTGGGCTTCTTGCTTAATGTTCACCTTTAAGTCTCTGAGTAGAGAAAGTTCTTATCAGGACAATATCAAGGATGATTGGTGACTGGCGATGTTGATGCCTGGAGGAACCGACCCTAGTCATGCGACTAGAGCTTCACCACCTCTCAGTGCACCTGCTTGCCCCTTCAATGATACAGAAAAGGACTGGTCGCTAGAACCCGCTAGATACTGACTTCCCGAAATGCAGACACTGTACTTATAACCCTAAGGTGGACTATCCTGTACCCAGTGAAAGACTATATTAGTGACTGGGGTTTTAATGGCTCTACGCTTGCTGCAGCTAGAAAGCATTCCAATGGATGGGTACCCCCAATACTTTCATTTGAAATTGGAATCAGACAAGCCATTCAGCCTCATTAGTGGAGAGCCCTCGCAGCCCTTCAACCAGTCAGCCTGTCTAGACCTGTTGGACAAACTCAGCAGTACCACATTAGGGCATGCTTGCAGTCCTCTTATGTGTTTTTAGTAAGGAATGAGTACCAAACTGTTAAAATTGAGTATCATAACAATGTTTATAAGGTGTCTTGTACTGAGTGTATTTCAACTAATTGTTTAATGCCTTTTATGAAGGTTTTGTTATTCTTAAGCAGCCACCTTATTTGATGATTCCTGTATACTTGCCATCTCATTGGTATGATGAATATGGTTTGCAGACACTGTGTGAGGCTAATGCTCTTTTAGAAAGACAGAAAAGATTTTTGACTACTTTAATTTTAGGAATTACAGCTTTGATAGCTATTGCTACTTCAGTAACAGTTTCAGCTTTAGCTCTATCTAAGAAAGTTCATACAGCTATCTTTGCTGATCAGTTATCTAAAAATGTTTCTATTGCATTAGCTACTCAGGAGATTATAGATCAAAAGTTAAAAAGTAAAGTTAATGCTTTAGAGGAGGCAATTTTAGCAGTAGGACGAGAGCTTGTGACTTTAAAGATAAAATTGGCTCTCCGATGTCACTCTGAGTTTAAGTGGATTTGCCTCACTCCTTTGGAGGTAAATAAGTCTGCCCATACTTGGGACAAGATAAAGAATCATATTCTTGGAATTTGGAATCATTCAGACATGAGTATAGACCTTACTAAATTACATCAAGAAATACAGGATGTAACTGTTACTGAAAAACAGTTTTGATCCACTGAACTGGCTAGTTCTATATTTAATAATTTTTCATCATTCATTAATCAAAAGTCATTGATATCTATACTCATTAATGTGGGAATTTGCAGGGCAGTGATTCTTGTGTTGCTATGCCTACTTCCAGTTATTTTCAGAGTACTGGAAAAGAGCATTTCTCAGCTCAACACAGAGTTTCGTGGTTTTGTGCTAAAAAATAAAAAAGGGGGAGATGTTGGGAGCCAGCCACAGAGGCCCACTGAGCGTTAGGGATCAGGGAGGGCCGTGGACCCTGAGACCAATAGGATGTGTTTGGGAGCTGTTGATCCCATTTTGTTCCCCCCTTTTTTTATTTAGTACACTCAGCCAAAAGGAATTCTGCTGACCTAAGCTGAAGGCTATGTGACTGTGACAGGCATGGCTAGCTCTAGAAACTTATTGTTCCTGTTTCCCATGAACTGCAGTTTTGGCTTAGGTATTAGATATAATTCAAACTCAGGTCACATTTGGGAGTCTTCAATATGGTACAAGCTTCTTTATGAGATTTAAAAGTATATTTGTAGAATTAGTATATACATATGGAGAGCTGTTTTCAGCTTTAGGTGGTATAGATGATTATCTATAGCCACAAGAAATGGTCCAAGTACAAACTTTGGACTGGGCCACATTCTTAAGAGCCCAGCGTGTACTTTGGACTGGGCCACATTCTTTTGAACCAGTTTTAGTTAACAATTAGTATAGGGATTTTCTCTATTCATTATAGAAGTTGAACTTATTTTATTCATAGAAAGTATTGTAGAATAGGTCATGCCACCAACAGGGAATTATGATAGTTCGAGCATGATACTTTGGGATTTAATTAGAAACTTTTATAGAAGTTAAGATAGATATATAAGATTCTAGAGTAGCCATTTTGCTAAGAGATTATAATCAGTCTCTTCCTAGAAATGGCCCAGAGTGATCTTTGGACTGGGCCACATTCTTTAGGAACTGGTTTGAGCTATAATTAAGAGTGTCCATAGTGTAGGTAGAATTAGCATAGAATAGAAAAGGTAATAGGATTTAAGTTAGTCATTTTAGGTGTTGTGTACACATAAACTTTAGAAGTTATTGATTATTAGAACATCATGATGCTAATGCAGATTGTTGCATTATTTTTGAGGCACATTAACCAAGCATTAGGAGCAGTAGGATAATTTGGGGATTGTTCTTCCTCATGCTTGAGAAAACATCTGGAGGGTAGGGAGGGCCCCCCTCATCCATCTGGCTTTGTGTTCACGTGAAAGTCTTGTGATTTTCCTCATGAAACTTTAGGATAAAAGACTTATGGTTTGTCCCATTAAATGACTTCTGCTCAATCTTTGATCAGTTGTCCAGTCTCTTTCTTCTTTCTAATATCTATCCCTCCAGCTTAATTGCTGACACCGTCTTTTCTACCAGGAGCCCCAAACCTCTGCAGGGGCTGGCCCCCTGGAGCAGACAAAGACAAAAGCAGTTATTGTAACTCTATTTCTTATGTGCAGAAAACTTGAGAAAAGGTTTAATATCTTTCCTGCAGTAAAGATAAGGGACATATATTTTTAAAAGAACTAAATTGAATTTCTAGAGATGAAAGCTAGAATGTCTGGAATAAAAACACATCAAATGATTTCAATAGCAAATTAAACATCACAGAAGAAAATGTTAGTAAATTTAAAGTTACACTAATACAAAATGGAATACAGAAAGAAAAAGCCTGAAAAGATGAAAAGTAGATAAAAAGTAAATGGTAACACAACTTTATTAATTTATTTATTATAAAGATGTGGGGTATAATTCAGGGTTAGGTATACAAACATTGATCATGCAAGTACACTTGTTGATGAGGTATGACCCTCCCTCTTCTAGCAGTTTCCCCCAACTCCCACCTCCCTTCCCCTGACTGTTTTCTGCCACTGCCAATTGCTTTCTTATAGCAATATAATTGTTCAAGGATGCCTTATGAGTGAGAACATATGGAACTCAGTTCTTTGTTTCGGTGATAAATCACTGAGTATGATCAACTCCAAATTCATCCAAGTTGCTGCAAAGTCCATATATTTGTCCTTCTTTATGGCTGCATAATATTCCATTGTGTATATGTACCACATTTTTTTAACCCAGTCCAGCTTCTATGGGCAACACGGTTGGGTCCATGTTTTTGCTATTGTGAACAGAGCTGCAACAAACATATGTGTGCAGGTGGTTTTTTTGTAGAATTAGTTGAGTTCCTTTGGGTATATTCCCAATAGGGGAATTGCTGGGTCATATGGAAGGTCAATTTCTAGTTCCTTCAGAAATCACCACACTCTCTTTCAAAGAGGTTGTATTAATCTGCATTCCTACTAGCAGGGTAACACAACTTTAATTTGCAAAGTACACATTGGATTAGAGTTCCCAAAGAGAGAAAGAATAAAAAATTTATTTGTAGAATTAATAGCCAATTTTTTCCCAAATATGACAAAACTATTAACATATAGATGCAAAAATCTTAACACATAAAATTAGTAATAAGACTATATCTTAAAAGGAGCCAGAAAAGAAGCCATACAGAAGAATAAACATAAAGATGAAAGACATCATCAGAAAAAAATGCAGACTAGAAGAAAAGGATGAAACATCTTTAAAGCGCTAAAAGGAAGATAAAAGTCAACCCACAATTATTAAACCAGTAAAAATACCATAACAAGCCGGGCTCGGTGGCTCAGCCTGTAATCCCGCGCCTTTGGGAGGCTGAGGTGAGTGGATTGCCTGACCCTTCGGGTTTGAGACCCGCCTGGGCAGCGAGACTTCATCTCTACAATAAATCAAAAAATCAGCCTGGCGTGGTAGCGCATTCCTGTAATTCCAGCTACTTGGAAGCTGAGGCGGAAGGATCGCCGGAGCCCAGCAGGTCGAGGCTGCGGTGGCCGGGAGCAGCCACTGCATTCCAGTCTGGGTGACAGAGTGAGACTCCAACTCAAAAAAAAAAAAAAAAATACCATAACAATATCAAAATAAATCTACATTAGCAAAAAAAATTTAAGAATGTTTAAAACTTGGGTTAATATAAATGAGTGAAGAACATCAGAAAACCACACAAGCACACAATGTAAATAGCTTATATAAATCTTTTATGTAGATGATTTTTATAATGATAAAAGCATCAAGTTTTCAAGAGGATGTAATAGTTTTAAATATGTATGCACTTGATAAAAAAGTTTCAAAATACAAAAAATATATAGTAAGAGACTTAAACTCTCCTCTCTCAAAATTGTATGAATAAGTAGACAAAAAAAGTAAGAACATAGAAGACATGAACATCATTTTAATTAATTTCTCCTAATTAATATTTATAGAACAATGCACCTAACAGGAAATACACATTCATTTTCTAGTGCACAGGGGCATATCAGTATATTCTCAGTCATAAACCAAGTATCAATAAACTTAAATGGATTCAAGTCACGCAATGTTCTCTGACCACAAAGAAATTAAATTAGAAACAAATAACTGAAAGTTCTTTCGAAAATTTCCAATTATTGAATGGGTATGGACACAGAGAATGCTACATGTCTAAATATTCCATGGGTTAAAAAGGAATTTAAAGAGATATTAGAAAGTATTTTGAACTGAATGAAATTTTAAAAATAATCTACCATGGTTTACAGTATTTTTCTAAAGATAAGTTAGAAAATTATAGCAATAAATGCAAAAAATAATAACCATCTTAAAACAATGGCCTTATTTTCCACATTAAGAAACTTGAAAAGCAAATAAGCCCCCAAATTATGCAAAAGAAAGCAAAAATAAAGAGAAGAGTGATAATAAAATGGAAAACAAGAAAATAATAGAAAAAATTCATTAAAACTTTGAGAACACTGAAATAATTGAAAAACGTCTAGTCAGACTAATCATGAAAAAAGAGAGAAAACACAAGTCAGTGAAGTCAAGATTGAGAGCAGTAACATCACTAAAGATTTTTAAATATCAAAAGACAACCAAGGAATATTATGAACAGCTTTCTCCCAATAAACTCAAGAACTTTGATAAAATAGATAAATTGCTTAACTTGAATTTTCAAAACTTAGTTAAGAATAAATAACTTTAAAATTCATTTATCAATTAAAGTAATTTGTAGTTAAACATCTTTTCACAAACAAATGTTAAGGTTCACAGAGCTTCACTGGTGAGGGCTAGCAAAAATTTACAAAAATTTCATATCTTAAATGAAATTTAGAAGAGGAATAAATACTTTCTAACTTATTCTATGATTCAGCATTAATACAAACCCAAAATTACTACAAAGCAAAACCTCATTTCAATATCCCTCATGCATAAATGAAAATTTTCTTAACAAAATATTAGTATGTCAAATCAAATAAATATGTTTTTAAAGATAGTACATTACTAAGTGCAGGAATAAAATGTTGATTTAACATTTAGAAATCAGTTAATATGTAATTCATCAAATTAATAGACTTACAAAGAAAATCTAAGTAATAATATGATTAGGAAAAGACAAAACTTTGGACAAATTCTGATAAGACTCCCAATGAACTAGAGTAAAAGGAAACTTCCTCAACCTGATAAAGCACAAATATAAAAAAAGTTTTGACTACATCATACTTATGAAAACTAAACACATTTTCTCTAAGATTATAAATAGGAAAATGCTCACTGCCTCCAGCTTGAGCAATAAGACATGAAAAAAGAATCAAGGTAAGGCACACTGGTAAGAAAAAATTTTAAATGTCCAAATTAGCATCTATGTAAAAAATCCTTCAGACTCTACAAAAATAAGCCATTAGAACAAATAGGTGAATTTAGTAAGATCAGATATAAAAATTGTATTTCTATATACTAGCCACAAAAATGGAAATATAAATTAAAACTCAGTAGCAACTATGAAATACTGATGAATAAATCTGACAAAGGAATAAAAAGCCTGCAATCTGAAAACTACAAAAAAATTTTGAAAGAAATTAAAGACCTGAACAAATGAACTGATGTAGCGTGTTCAAAATTGCAAGTTCAAATATCATTGCTTGCCATCCCAAAACTCAATCTGTAGCTTCAACACCACCTCAATAAAAAATCCCTGTGATCCTTTTTTATAGAAAGCAACTTTTATTCTGAAAAATTTGCATGTACCTTTATCAAAGAAGATATATGGAGAATAAGTAAGCATATAAAAATTTGCTTAACATCATTAGTGATTAGAGAAATTCAATTAAACACCCAAATACATACTACTCCATACCTATAAGAATGCCTATTTTTTTTAATCTGGCCATAGCAAATTATATAAAGGATGTTAAAAAAAATTAAATTTCCATACACATAACCACTTTGAAAAACATTTGGCAACTTCTGAAAAATTTTTACATTTACCTACCTTATGATCCAGACATTCCATTTCCAGGTGTTTGTTCAAGAAAAAATAGAAGCATATGTCCACACAGAGATTTGAACCACATGTTTATAGCTGCTGCAAGAACTAAAAACCAGAAATGATCCAAAGGTCTATTGCCAAGAGAGTGGATAAACAAATTGTCATTTATTTGTATAACGGAATACTACCCATCATTAAAAAGGAATATCTGTTGAAATACACATCAGCAAAAAATTATGTTGAGTGAAAAAAGGAAGCAAAAAGGAATACGTATCACATGATTCTATTTATATGAAGTTCTAGACAATGCAAATGTGTCTGTAGAAACAAAAGCAATTTAGTGATTGCCTGCAAATGTTGATTACAGAAAGAGGTAGAGGGAGAGATGACAAAGTGAACTGAGGAAACTTTTCAATGAATGATATTTTCAGTTTCTTGACTGTAGTGATGATTTCACAGGACTATATACATGTCACAACTTACTAAATTTTATGATTCAGACTTGTGTAACTTATTATAAGTCAATTATACTTTAATAAAACTATTAAAAATAAAAACTAAAAGAAGATAGACGGGCACTACTTATATATCAAGTAAAAAAAGTCCGGGGAACAATATGTATATTATCATCCTAATCTTGTAGAAAAAAGTGACACAATACATACATATGTTTGTATAAACCTTAAAAAGTCTGCAAATACAAATTTATGCTAACAGTGGGCCACATAAGAAAGTTAGAAAAGAATTCAGGAATAGCTATGGATGTTTTGCTTTATACATAGCACATTTTTATGAAAAGCAAACTATGTGACATTTAATTTATATAAATAATGACCTTAAAGGAATTAGATCATCTTATAAATATATTTTAACTCTTTTCTTCTCATTCCTGATTTGTATTTCATCAAGAAAAATGATTTATTATTTCAAGATTTGTAGCATAAGGGGAATATTTGTCTTTACTAAAATTATTATTTCAATTTATAGTTTAGTCTTTTAATCTTGACTACTCCAAGATATATATAGAGAGATAGACAGATATACCTTTAAATTTTTAAAACTTTGTAAACACCAGATAAACAAAAACAAAATTTAAAACAATGATAAGTTAAACTTATATAGAAATTTTAAAAATTTTTATTAGTAGTAAATTAAAATCTTGGTTAAATATTTAGACCCTGCAATGTATACAGATGGTCTCTCTGTGTGAGTGAAATCTAAAATAAAAAGAACAAAATAGCTAAAACAGTCAAAGTGGCAAACTCAAGGCTCAGAAATCTGGCTGCCTCTAGGGTATAATTGCATTTCTTTCCAGGGAACCACACACCTTGAATTAATTAGAACATTTTGATTTTTTTTAACTTTATCTTCGTTTGGTATATAACAGAAAAAAAGAAAAAAGCTACAAAAATGGCTCTATGAATGTTTACTCATAACAATCCTAGGTTAAATTTTTTAGCATATAGGTCATTTTAAAGGACACAACAGATCTTTACATCTAAATAGACAGCATTTCAATTGGCCTACAGCCTGACAAAGTTATATAATTCTTATAAATTAATAATGGGATTTAAATGTCAAGACACCCTATAGTAAATAAAAGAAACCTATGGTAAAGAAACCGATAATTCCTGCCTAGACAGGCTGCTAATAGAAATTATTTTTTATCTCAAATAACCTTGAAACATGGTCAATTGCCAACCTAACAAATGGTTTGTAACAAATAGTTCTTGTTCTGAAAATACATTTGCAAATCTTATTGTCTTACTGTTTGGAAATTGTGATATTTTCTTTGTTTAAAAAGCAATGCTAGGCCGATAATGGTGACTCAAGCCTGTAATCCCAGCTCTTTGGGAGGCCGAGGTGAGGGTATTGCCTGAGTCCACGGGTTCGAGAACAGCCTGGGCAACTTGGCAAGACATCATCCTTACAATATATCAAAAAAATTAGCTGGACATGGTAGTGCGCGCCTGTAGTTCCCACTACTTGGAAGGCTGAGGTGGAAGGATCACTGGAGCCCAGCAGGTCAGCATTGAGGTGACTGTGAGCATGCCACTGCACTCTAGACTGGGCAACAGAGTGAGACTCTAACTCAAGTAATAATAATAATAATGCTAGATTTAGTTCTAGGCAGGCTACTGAAATCTAACATTACTAAAGCCCACTTTGATGCCTAACATAATGCATACAGTATATCTTTTGATTACCAAGGAATAGAAGAAATGCCATTTCAAATACTGATTTTAATAAATAAAAAAATAAATAATGGAATTTTAACTTGAAACTTGAAAAAGCCATCATCCCTTGTTAAAGTAGTAGCTAGGACTTCTCATTTTCTCCATAGTTCTCTTTATGGTATAAAGCAGAATCAGCATACAAAACTATAAAATGTCCTTATAAAGCAAAATAGACTTCTTATTCAAGATAGAAAACTGAATATATCCATTACTCTCATCTGCCTTCATAGATCTTTTTAAATGATACTAAATAATAAGAACAATGATTCACCATTATTTAAAAGATCACAACAAAATTCTAGAAAATGGGAAGAAGTTGAAAAGATGTCAAGCAGAGCAGAGGCAACATTGAGTAGAATGCATATTGTAGAAACTTCTGTTGATTGGGGAAGGCAAATTGTCTGTCAAACTCTACAAAATCTCGGGAATTCAGATGTGATGAAACACTGTACATAAGGAGTAAAAAAAATTAAGGCTGAAACATAGTTTATTTAAAGTTCTGTATACCAACCTCCAACTTCCACATAGAAGGGTCCACAGCCAGGTATTAAGTTTAAGTTAAAATTAAGGCATTTTTGGACTACAGAAAGATAGGGTTAATTTGCAGCTAGATGAGAATAGCTCAACCAGTATCTCCCAAATGCCTACCAGTGGAGTATAAAAGACCCTTTGGTAATTGTGCCTTGGTTCCCCTGAAACCAAGATAACCTTGCACATATCTTGGTTCATAATGCAAAAAAGAAGCATCTCCTTTTCAACTGAGAAAAGTTTCCCTTTAAGGAGGCACCTGGAAAAATCAGAACTCTTGATAATGCCTGCCCTTATTTCTTCTGTTGTGCAAAATTTCCTTTACTTTTATTAAAGCCTTACTTGGCAATACCCTGTGAAGTCTTTAGAGTTTTTTTCAATGATCTTAACCTGAACAATTGCTGCATTTGAATAGAATAAACTGTGGACAAAATGAAGCAAATCACTAAGGGTATAGCATCCCAAAGGAATATCGTCCTATTTATAGTGCTTAGAGTCCCGTAGATTAATGTAAACTCACCCTAAAGTAAAACCAACCAGTTAACAAATCTTCATTACTTATACAACGCGTATAATTCTCTCATTCTTAAATAAATAAGCAAAAAAGAGTGTCTAGATGCTTGGGGAAAACAGTATTTGAAAATAAATGTAAAAACTGACCAAGAAGAAACAAATAAATCTATGTAACATTAAACAGATAAAAATGAACTTTAAAAAACCATCACTTTTATTGTGACTCAAGAAAATATAATAACTCAAATTATGATACTTTGTAGTAAAGCCAAGTGTTTTAAAATTAAAATTATGATTGAAAAAATAAATTTTTCAACATCAGCAAGATAGTGGAGTAGGAAGCCCTGGACCTTTCTTCCTTCCCAAACCCCCCATCCACCCCTAAGCATACCAATTTGGCAACAATTTACAGATAAATTCACTTTATGGTAAATCTTGATTTCCCCTTTGAGTCAATCGTTGTTCAAGAATATGCTTTTTAATTTACATGCAGTTGTAAATTTTTCAGTTTTCCCTTTGCTGTTGAATTTCATTTATATTTTTTGATGTATTCTGCTAATATTGCAATGTTGTGTGTTTCTCCCTCCTCCAGTTCTGTCAATTTTTGCTCTGTATATATAGGAGCTCTGATATTGAGTTCATATTAATTTATACTTGTTATATCTTTCTGGTAGATTCGCCCTTTTATTATCATGTAATGTTTTTATTTGTCTCTTTTGACTATTTTTGACTTACAGTCTATTTTGTCTGATATAAGTATAGCCACACCTGTTCTCTTTTTTATACCATTTGTAAAAAAACGTATTTTCCATCCTTTTACTTTCAGCCTATATGTGTCCATAACTCTAAAATAATTCTTGCAGACAGCATAGTTGGGTCTTACAAAAAATCGATTCAGACACTGCTTGAATCTATTTATATTCAAATGACTTATGTGTGGAAAAGATTTATTATTGCTGTTTTGTTCATTGTTTCCTTTTGTTGATTTTTGGTATTAATATGTTTTGATTTCTCTCCCTTTTCCTTTTGAGTAATTTCTATATGCAATTTTTTGTAGTTAGATTGATATTTACATATCTTACAGTTATATCAGTCTGTTTAAAGCTGATAACTTATTTTAATCACATACAAAAACTATACATTTAAGCTTTTCTTCTCCTGCACAATTTATATTATTTTTGTCAGTTCACATTGGGCATCTTTTGACATATTTTTGGTGATACTTATTTTAAATACTTTTGTCTTTTAATGTTTATGCTACAATTAAAAGTGATAGACCCAACACCATTCCAATGATATAATACTCTGATTTGACTATATATGTACCTTTACCAATGAGTTCTATGTTTTTAATATTATTATGCTGTTCACATTGTTTTGTTTCAAACTGAAGAATTCGCATTGGAATTTCTTGTAGGAAGGGTTCTAGTAGTGATGAATTCCCTTAGTTTTTGTTTTTAAAAGTCTTTACTGAATCTTCATTTTTTTAAAAGAATATTTTTGCTGGATATAGAATTCTTAGTTGGCAGAGTTTTTTGGTTTCCTCTCTCTCTCTCTCTCTCTCATTGTTTTCTGCATTTTGAGTATATCAACTCAACATCCAAATTTCTGTACTTCTGATCTGCTACGTTTGTGCTTAAAAAACAATCTACTCACAGTCTAATGAGAGTTTTCTTGTATATGATAAGTCACTTTTTGGTATTTCTCTCAAAATTATAAGACTATAAGTCTTAATCCTTTGACAATTTAACTATAATGTGTCTTGGTATAGATCTGAGTTTGTCTTATTTGGTGTCCTTGGGCTTCTTGAATCTGGATGTCTGCATCCTTTCTCAGATTTTAGACATTTTCAAATATTATTTATTTATTTTTGTTTAAAAGATGTGGGGTACAATTCAGGATTAGATATGCAAGTAGTCATCATACAGGTAAAATTTGGGCTTCCCTTTCAGTCCCACTTTGCCTGGTTTGAGATCAGATACCTTTATTGATGTTATGTGGCCTTCTCTGGCAGTTTCCAGCTACTGCCAATCCCCTTCTTATAGCATTATGGTGAATGCTCAGGATTTGCTTATGCGTGAGAATATGTGGTACTTAGTTCTTTGTTTCTGTGATAAATTGCTGAGTATTATAGACTCTAAATCTATCCAATTTGCTGCAAAGTCCATAATTTTATTCTTATTTATGACTGCATAATATTCCACCATGTATGCATACCAAATTTTTTTATCCAGTCCAGTTTCAATGGGCAGCATGATTGGTTCCATGTTTTTGCTATTGTAAATAGTATTTTCAGCTATTATTTATTTGAATAAACTTTGAGATCTCTCTCTTTCCCTCTCTCTCTCTTTTTTGGAATCCCATAATGTATATGTAGGCTGGCATGATGGTTTCCCATATGTCTCTTAATCTTCCCTCTCTCTTTTTCACTTTTTTCTTTTTTCTCTCTTGATTAAATTATTTTCAGTGAACTGTCCTTGAGTTTGCTTTTATGAATTAATGATATTTTGTTTATTTGTTTTTCACTGACAAGTAAAAAATTAATATATATATATATATATATATATATATTTATGGTACACATTATAATGTTTTCATTTGTGTATACATTGTAGAATGTCTATATCAAGCTATTCAACATATGCATTTCCTCACATACTCATCATTTTTGTGTGTGTGGTGAGAACACAAAATCTATTATCTCAGCAATTTTTGTTATTTAGTGTAGTCACCATGATGTACCATAGATCTTTTAAATTTATTCCTCTTGCTTAAATAAATTTTTGTGTTCATTGACCAAGAGCTTCTCATGTCCTCCACCTCTCATCCTCTGGTAACCTCCATTTTACATTGTTTCTGTAAGTTCACTTTTTTTCACACTCCACATATAAGAGAGATCATACAGTATTTGTCTTTCTGTGCCTTGTTTATTTTTCTTAACATAACGTCTCCCAGATTTATCCATGTTGTCACAAATGACCAGTGAGCCCCAACAACTCAATAGCAAGAAACCAAATAAACCAATTTAAAAATCAGTAAAGAATCTGAATAAACGTTTCTCAAAAAAAGACATACAAATGTCCCACATGTGTGTGAAAAAGATCTCAGCATCACTAATCATGAGGAAAATGCAAATTAAAAATACAATAAGAGCAAATCACAATGTGACAAGGAAATTTCTTTTGTAAAGCTGAATAGCATTTTATTGTGTATGTACACCACACAATTTCTTTATCCATTTTACTGTTGATGGATACTTAGGTTGATTCCATATCATGGCTATTGTGAGTAATGCTGCAATTAATATGGGAGTATTGATATATCTTCCACATACTAATTTGAATTATTTTGGATATATACTCAGTAGTGGAATTGTTGATTCATACAGTGTTAGGTTGGTGCAAAAGTAACCGCAGTTTTTGCACTATTGAAATTTACTGTTTTTATATTGGAATACGTTCTTAAGTAAATGTGGTTATGTTATAGATTATTTTAATGTGCATTTCTTAATTCTTTTGCTAATGATTTATTACTTGCTATTTATTTTAGATTATGGAAATGATGTTAGACAAAAAGCAAATTCAAGCAATTTCCTTATTTGAGTTCAAAATGGTTTATAAAGCAATGGAGACAACTCACAACATCAACAACATATTTGGCTCAGAAACTGCTAATGAATGTCCAGTGCAATGGCAGTTCAAGAAATTTTGCAAAGAAGACAAGAGCCTTGAAGATGAGAAGGGTAGTAGCCAGCCATCGGAAGTTGACGATGACCAACTGAGATCAATCATCGAAGCTGATGCTCTTACAACTACAGGAGAAGTTGCCTAATAACTCAACATTGACCACTCTATAGTCATTTGGCATTTGAAGTAAATCGGAAAGGTGAGAATGCTCAGTAAGTGGGTGCCTCATTTGTTGGGAGCCGGCCACGGAGGCCCACTGAGCATTAGGGATCAGGAAGGGCCGTTGACCCCGAGACCACTAGGATGCATTCGGGAGCTATTGACCCCATTTCCCCCCCCTTTCTACTCAGCACTAACCAGATTAAGCTCCTGTGAGCTCAAAACATAAAAACTCTGAGACCGGGACGAACACAAGCTAACTTTAGAAGCTCATTGCTCCCATTCTTCCTCAAACTGCAGTTTTGACTTTCACACAACTTATAATTCAAACTCGTGTCACATCTAAGAGCCTTAGTACTGGTCACAGGCTTCTGGGTCATGATCTTAGGATTTATTGAATGTGTAAATTGTAGAATACAGTTTTAGAAGACAGCCATTTTGTTGAAAGAATGCAGCTGAGTTACTTGAAGGTAGCCCACTGTGAATTTTGGACTGGGCCACATTCCAAACATTCTGGGAAGGGCCACTTTCATTTGCAAAGTAAATACTTAAGCTTCTATAGAATTGTTTAACTTGGCATAAATCAATGAGCTTAGGATGAAAAAAGTTTATAGAATATGTCAGTCACAGATTAGGTTATCCTTGTTATGGGATTTTAAGATTATCATATGAAAAGGGTTTAAAGGCAATCATTGATTAAGTTTTCATGGATTAAGGTTTCTGGTGGGTGGGGGACGCCCCTCCCACATCTGATTTTGTGTATAAAAGACCCGTTGTAATTCTCAATAACACACACATTGCTTCTGCACTAGACCAGAGTCCAGTCTCTTTCTCTCTCTCTCTCTCTCTCTTTCTCTCTTCTTTCCCCCAATCGCCAACGCCGTCTCCACCTTTGGGGTACCCTGAACCCAGCTGGAGCTCATCCCTGGCACTCATTGAATGATCAAAATTTTTTTTTTAAATGGTTGTTTTGGAGTGTCATCTTCTCTTATTCTATGCAACAATGAACCATTTCTTGATCTGATTGTGACATGTAACAAAAAGTGGATTTTATATGACAACTGGCAATGACCAGCTCATGGTTGGACTGAGAAGAAGTTCCAAAGCACTTCCCTTAGCCAAACTTGCATCAAAAAAGGTCATGGTCACTGTTTGGTGGTCTACTGCCAGTCTGAGCTCCTATTTTCTGAGTCCCAGTGAAACCATTACACCCAAGAAGTATGCTTGGCAAATCCATAAAATTCACCAAAAATTATAGTGCCTACAACCAGAATTAGTCAACAGAAAGGGCCCAATTCTTCTCCATGGCAATGCCTGACTATATATCACACAACCAACACTTCAAAAGTTGAACAAATTGTGCTATGAAGCTTTGTCTCATCCACCATATTCACATGACCCCTCACTAACCAACTATCACTTATTCAAGCATCTCAACAATTTTTTGCAGGGAAAATGCTTCCACAGCCAGCAGGATGCAGAAAATGGTTTCCATGAGTTTGATGAATCCAGAAGCATGAATTTTTACACTACAGGAATAAACAAACTTATTTCTCATTGGCAAAAAACATGTTGATTGTAATTGTAATGGTTCTTATTTTGATTAATAAAGATATGTGGAAGCTAATTATGATGATTTAAAATTCATGCTCCAAAACTGCAATTACTTTTGCACTAACCCAATAGTTGTGCTTTTAATTTTGGGGGGAACCTCCATACTTTTTACATAATAGCTGAACTAATTTGCAGTGGCTGTGCTAATCTGCAATTCCACTAACAGTGTATAAGGGTTTTCTTTTCTCCACATTCACCAAAACTTTTTATCTTTCATATTTTTGACAATAGTTATTCTAACAAGAGTGAGAAGATTTTTAATTTGCATTTTCCTCATGATTAGTGATTTGAGCATTTTGTTAATGTACCTGTTGGCCATTTGTATGTCTTTGTTTTTTCAGAAATGTTTATTCAGATTCTTGACCCATTTCTTAATTGGGTTATTTGTTTTATTGCTTTTTGGTTGTTTGAGTTCCAAATGTAAATTGGATATTAACCTCTTATCCAAGGTACTATTTGTAAATATTTTCCAGTAGTGGGAAACTACCAGGGGAGAGTGGGGGCGGAATTGATAGTAGTGGGAAACTGCCGGGGGTGGAGATGGCACACCTCATCAACAAGGGTATCTGCATAATGAGCATTTGTATACCTAATCCTGAATTGTACCCCACATAATTTAAAAAAAAAATTTTTTTAATGAAAATACATACATATATATATTTCTATCATTTTGTGTTTTATCTCTTCATTCTGTTGATTGTTTTCTTGGCTATGCAGAAGGTTAATATAATCCCATATGTCCACCTTTGTTTCCTGGGCATTTGGAGTCAGATCCAAAACCTTTTGCTAGACCAATGTCATGGGTCTTTCCTCTGTGTTTTCTTCTAGTACTTGTAGTTTTATAATTTCAAATCTTTTGTTAAAGTCTTTAATCCATTTTGAGTTGATTTTTGTTTATGGTGTGGATGAAAGTCTAATTTTATTATTCTGCATGTAGATATCCAGTTTTCCCAATACCATTTTAAAAGAAACTATCTTTTCACCAGGAAATAGAAACTTAGAAATCAGCAGACTTAAACTTTTAGTTAAGCAGATGAATAAGCTCTAAATATCTGCCATACAACATTGTACCTATCCTAATACAAACATATATTATGTATTGTATACTTAAATTTTTATTGACAGGTATACCACATACTACATAAACTTACCACAATAAAATAAAATTTTAAAAAATGAAAAATAAAAATTTCAATAGGATGTTTAAAATAAAGATTTACAAATATGAAAGAATTGATAGGCTATCTAGTGATCTCATCTAAGAATCCGCTATCCAACTGATATGACTTTGAGTAAGAGAGAAGAAAAATAAAATGTAGGGAAAATTATGTAAAGAATATGAAGATAAAATTTTTTGGCATTAAATAGAGATTCAGATCTTCAAGAAAAAAGTTCCAAGTTTCAACTAGAATAATTTTTTAAAGCCTCCAAATAAATGTATTATTGTGAACTTTTAGACCACAAAAGATAACTAAAAGTTTGCCAAAAGGAACAACAAACAATCAGAAAGAATGGATTATTTTCAAAAGAAAAGAGAGTTAGACCCGCATCCAAATTTTCATCAGCAATAATAAAGGTCAGACAATAATTATGTCAATTTCTTCAAGGTTCTGTGGAAAAATAATTTTCAGTCTAGGATCCCATCCAAACTTATTTACAAATGTTTGGTTAAGAAAAAAACATTTTTATAACTAAAAATAATCAGTTATTTCTCTCCCATGCAAGTTATATTGGGGGTGTATACTGGGAGGGTATACAATGGCAATATTAGATTGCAAATTTTAAAAATTACAGTGTCTAGGAAAATCAACCAAATCTTAAAAAAATGAAGTAATGAATAAGTCTAAGTTATTTTGATTTACAACTAGTCCAGAATGAAGTCGAAAGTCAGAGTAGACTAAAAGATGCACTTTTAATTTGGGGGGGAACCTCCATACTTTTTTTCATAATAGCTGAACTAATTTGCAGTTGCTGTGCAGTTCTCCATACATTCTCTCTCTCTCTCTCTCTTTGTCTCTCTCTCTCTCTCTCTCTCTCTCTCCCCCCCTCTCTCTCTCTCATACACACACACACACACACACACACACACACACACACACACACACACATTCACACACAGAAGAAATGGGAGAAAGAATTCTGTAGAATCAGTATTATTATTGCGAGTTTGAGTAAGAGATGATGATATAAAATATACCAAGTAGATAAAATGCAACAAAAAACTATACAGAAGCCAAGGTTCAAATATGAGGCAATGTTTTTTAAATTAGATTTTCTGTGGGATAACAAAAATAGAAATACATTCCAAAACATAGACAATAATAATTAAGAAGTCAAGAGGCAATAAGAAGATGGTAATAAAGACATATGCTTATTCTTTCAACAACAAAAAAAGGCAATCAAAAATGCTAGAAAATAAGGACAGTATAAAAAGATTGTTTAAGAATATGATGCGAACTAAAATATGGCACAGTTTCCAGCAACTGGAGAATTTTAAAGGGAAGAGCACATTTGAATTTTATATTCAACAAGGGCATGTGTCATTAAGATAACAATATATTAGCAATTTTTATGAAATTAGCAAATTTATTTGTTCTTCACGAAACAGTATTTGCATAAAATATGCGAATGTTTTATTAGTTTTCAACTTTCAGAAATAACCTATAGGCAAACATCCTGTTTGAAAAGTA
>JAPVLO010003508.1:0-21897 GCA_027257055.1 Cephalopachus bancanus | reverse complement strand
AAATCGTCACACTGTTTTCCAAAGAAGTTGCACTAGTTTGCATTCCCACCAGCAGTGTAGGAGTGTTCCTTTTTTCTACATCCTTGCCAGCATCTGTTGTTGTTTGTTTTATTAATGATGGCTATTCTTATTGGGGTTAGGTGGTGTCTCAGTGTGGTTTTGATTTGCATTTCTCTGGTGATGAGTGAGGCTGAGCACTTTTTCATGTGTCTGTTGACTGCCCGGGATATCTTCTGAGAAGTGTCTATTCATGTCTTTTGCCCACTGTTTAAAGGGGCTGTTTGTTTTTTTTCTTTTGGCACGTTTGAGTTCCTTGTAAATCCTAGATGTTAGGCCTTTGTCAGATATACAATTGGCAAATATTTTTTCCCATTCTGTGGGCGGTCTCCCTGCTCTCTTGATGGTTTCTTTTGCTTTGCAGAAGCTCATGAGTTTGATGAGATTGTCTAACTCAATTGTCTATCTTATTTCTTAAGGTAGTGGCCTTTAGGGTTCTGAAAAGGAATTGGTTGCCAGTTCTAATTTCCATAAGGGCGTGTCCTGCATTTTCTAAGATTCTTATAGTTTAAGGTTTTACATTTAGATTTTTGATCTATTTAGAGTTAATTTTTGTGTATGGTGTTAGGTAGGGGGTCAATCTTCTGCATGTGGTCAGCCAGTTTTCCCAACATCATTTATTGAATAGGTTCTCCTCTCCCCAGTGGTTGTTGTTGGAGGATTTGTCCAAGATGAGTTGGTTGAGAAATTGAGGCTTTGCTTCTGGAATCTCTATACTGTTCCATTGGTCTATGTGCCTGTTCTTGTATCAATACCAGGCTGTTTTGATTACTGTAGGCTTATAGTAAAGTTTGAAGTCTGGAAGTGTGATATCTCCTGCTTTGTTTCTTTTGCCAAGGATTGTTTTGGCTATTTGTGGTCATTTATGTTTCCATATGAATTTCTATATTGTCATTTCCAGGTCTGAGAATGATGTTGGTAACTTAATGGGTACTGCATTGAATCTATAGATTGCCTTTGGCAGGATGAATATTTTAACAATATTGATTCTTTCTATCCATGAGCATGTAATATTTTTCCATTTGTTTGTGTCTTCTTGGATTTCTTTGAGCAGCGTTTTGTAGTTCTCCTTGTAAAGGTCTTTTACTTCTCTGGTTAGGAAGATGCCGAGGTATTTCTTGGTGGCTATTGTGAATGGGATTGTGCTTTTTATTTGGGTCTCTGCCTGCTTGTTGTTGGTGTATAGGAATGCAACTGTCTTTTGCACACTTATTTTGTACCCTGAGACTTTGCCAAAGTCCTTTATCAGTGCAAGCAGGTTTTTGACAGATTCTCTTGGATTTTCAAGGTATAGGATCATATCATCAGCAAAGAGGATAACTTGACCTCCTCTTTTCCTCTTTGGATATCCTTGATTTCCTTCTCCTGTCTAATTGCCTGAGTAAGACTTTCAACACAATATCGAACAACAGGGGTGAGAGTGGGCAACCTTGTCTTGTTCCAGTTTTCAGGGGAAATGTTTCCAGCTTCTGTCCATTTAGCAATATGTTAGCTGTGGGCTTATCATAGATGGCACTTACTATGTTAAGGTATGTTCCTTCTATACCCAGGTGTTTGAGGGTTTTTATCAAGAAGGGATGCTGGATGTTATCAAAAGCTTTTTCTATATCTAATGAGATAATCATGTGGTTCTTGTTTTTACATCTTTTGATGTATTTAATGACATTTATGGTCTTGCAAATGTTGAACCAGTCCTGCATCCTGGAGATGAAGGCTTCTTGGTCATGGTGGATGATTTTTGAGATGTGTTTTTGGATCCGATTTGCTAGAATCTTGTTGAGGACTTTTGCATCTATGTTTATAAGGGATATTGGC
This sequence comes from Cephalopachus bancanus, assembly GCA_027257055.1. Taxonomy (NCBI): domain Eukaryota; kingdom Metazoa; phylum Chordata; class Mammalia; order Primates; family Tarsiidae; genus Cephalopachus; species Cephalopachus bancanus. The sequence continues at coordinate 20,025 of JAPVLO010003508.1, read as the reverse complement.
CTGTAGTTCTCTTTTTTGTTGTTGAATCTTTAACCAGTTTGGGTATCACTGTGATGTTAACTTTATAAAATGATTTGGGGGAATTCCATCTTTCTCAATTGCCTGGAATACTTTCAGTAGGATTGGTATCAGCTCCTCGTATGTTTTGTAGAATTCTGCTGGAAAGCCATCCAGTCCAGGGCTTTTTTTGATAGGTAGTTTTTGTATGACAGAGTCAATTTCCTGGGTTGTTATTGGTCTATTTAGTGTCTCGATGTCTTGTTTCAACCTGGGAGGTTGTGTGATGTCAAAAAGTCCTCCATTTCATTTAGGTTATCAAGTTTGTTTCCATACAGATGTACATAGTAATCTCTGATAATTTTTTGTATTTCTTTGGGGTCAGTTGTGATTTGATCTTTTGTATTTCTGATTGTGTTTATTTGGGCTTTTTCTCTCTTTTTCTTGGTCATTCTGGCTAGGGGCCCGTCAATCTTGTTAATTCTTTCAAAGAACCAGCTTTTTTTGTTGTTGATGTTTTCTATGATATTTATGTCTTCTGTGTCCTGTATTTGGGCTCTTATTTTTGCGATTTGGATTCTTCTGCTAAAGTTGGGGTTTTGGTGGTCTTCTCTTTCCAGCTCCCTTAGGTGATTTGTTAGGCTCTGAACTTCTGATCTTTCCGTTTTCTTGATGTGTGCTCATAGAGATATAAATTCCCCTTTGAGAACTGATTTCAGGGCATCCCAGAGGTTTTGGTAAGATGTTTCTTCATTTTCATTTGTTTCCAGGAATCTTTCAATGTCTGCTTTGATTTCTGTATTGACTCAGTAGCTGTTCAGCATCATGCTATTTAGTGTTCATGTCTTTGTGGGCTTTGGAAAAATGTTGTTGATGTTGATATTTATTTTTAATTCCACTGTGGTCTCAGAATGTGCATGGCAAGATTTCAACCTTATGGAATTTGTTTATGCTTGATTTATGGCCAAGGATGTGATCAATCTTGGAGTATATTCCATGTGGTGATAAGTAGAATGTATATTCTGTGGTTTGGGGGTGAAATAATCTGTAGGTATCTATTAAGTCCATTTGGTTGAGTGTCAAGTTTAGGTTCTGAATCTCCTTGTTGATTTTTTGCCTTGATGATCTATCTAGGGCTGTCAGTGGGATATTCAAGTCCCCTGCTCTAATAGTGTTAGAGTCAATATCTTTTTTTAGTTTACTTAGTAGTTGTTTTAAAATGCTGGTGCTCCTGTGTTGGATGTATATATGTTTAGGATGGATATTTCTTGTTGGTGGATTGAACCTTTTATCATTATGTAGTGTCCTTTTGCATCTTTTTAAATTTTTGATAGCTTAAAGGTTGTTTTGTCTGATATTTAAGATTGCAACTCCTGCCCTCTTTTGTGATCCATTTGTCTGGAAACTCGTTTTCCAGCCTTTAACTTTGAGTCTGTGTGTGTCCCTTGAAGTGAGATGAGTCTCCTGGATGCAGCAAATAATTGGGTCATGGTTTCTTATCCAGTCCACCATTCTGTGTCTTTTCAGTGGTGCATTTAGTCCATTCACATTCAGGCTGTTTATTGAAATATGACTGTTTATCACTGTCATGAGGTTCTTATAAAGTTTTTCCTTTGTTTGCTTGTTTTTTGGGGGGGGGCTTTGGGGTTAATTTATGTGTGTGTTTTCAAGTTTCTTGTTGTGCTGTATTCTCTGCTGATTCTGTGCTCTTGGGAAGTGTGTGGTCAATCTTTTTCTTCCTTCTTCTGTGCTTAATACCTTTTTAAGTGTCTCCTATAGAGCTGGTCTGGAAGCTGCATAATCTCTTAGGGATTGGATGTCTGGGAAGGATTTTAATTCTCCAACACTGATGAAGCTGAGCTTGGCTGGATAAGAAATTCTTGGTTTAAACTGTTTATCTTTGAGGACTTTGAATATAGGGCCCCAGTCCCTTCTTGCTTGTAGTGTTTCTGCTGATAGGTCTGCTGCTATTCTCAATGGTTTTCCCTGGTAGGTGGTCTGACCTTTCTCTCTTGCTGCCTATAGAATTTTTTCTTTTGTGCCTACTTTGTGTAGGCAAATTACTATGTGTTGTCTTCTCCTTTGATGTCTTTTGGGAATTCTCTATATCTCTTGTACTTGACTGGTCACATCTCTGGTGAGATGGGTAAAGTTTTCTTGGATTTTTTTCCTGGAATACCTGCTCCAAGTTGTTCTCCATTTCCCTTTCTTCTTCTGGGATACCAGTCAGGCATAGGTTCAGCCTCTTGATACAGTCATTATGTAGAGTCCTTTTGTATCTTTTAAAATTTTTGATAGCTTAAAGGTTGTTTTGTCTGATATTAAGATTGCAACTCCTGCCTTCTTTTGTGATCCATTTGCCTGGAAACTCGTTTTCCAACCTTTAACTTGTAGGCTTTGTTCTTTCTTTCTGAGTCTTCTTTCTATGTTTTTTTTTTACAGATTGGGTTAATTCCATGTTCTGGTCTTCAAGTTCTGAAATTCTTTCTTCAGCTAGATTAATTCCACTTTCCATGCTTGTCATCTTGTTATTTATTTCCTGGATGAAATTTTTTATTGCTAAAATCTCCATTACAAGTTCTTTCAGTGTTGCATCTTGTCTTTCTTGAGTCCTATTCACTCCAACCATTCCTTAATCCCTGTCATATTCTGGGGACAGAATTTGGTGACTTCCATTGTTTGGGCACCAAGGTCTGATTTTTCAGGAGTTTTGTCTTTGGTACACTTGAAATTGCCTGAGGTCTTCCTTTGGTTTTTGCTCATTTGTGACAGATCTCTTGTTTTTCTCTTTAGTTCTGTTATTCAGTGTCAGTGGGAGAGACTTTCCCTTCTGATGTTTGCTCAGGGCTCTATTCTTTCCTGATCCAGGCTCTGTACTTGTTCTACTTTGAAATAGGATGGTGGATGGGTAGCTTTGCTGTCTCTTGTAGTTTTCAAAATTTGAATAAAGTGGAGGATGGGGCACTAGGAATCAGATATCACTTGCAAATTAAAATGTTCACTTATTGTGGTATGTGTTCCCTGGCACCCACTACCCACTACCACTCTATATGACAATGCAAAGCAGAAACCAATGCAAAAGCAATTGAACACATACACTCAAAAACAAACACTGATCTCATTGGAGTTTTTCCTCCTCCTTTTCTGGTCACACCCTTTGTCTTGTGGCGGATCAGGGTAGGAGGTTGGGTGCTTGGAATGCAGCATTCCTCAGGTCTCTCTGAAGTTTGTGCTCTCAGGATATTCCCTTTGGGCCACGATCAAACCCTGAATAGTTGATCTGCCAGTCACAGAGATCTGAACTGTTGTGCCTTAATGAGCAAGTTGGAGCACTTTCCTGCTCCGCCTTCAATATGGTGGTGGGATGCCTCTCTTGTCCTCTTCTGTGGGAACTTGCCTCTGGACTCCGTCTGCAGCCCCTTCCAGCGCCCTGCAAGGTGCTAAAGTGATGAGGCAAGGTCGGGAGCAGTCTCTCTCCTGCTTCAGTGGTGAGGGAGCGCTTGGGGCAATAGTGTCTCCCTGCTGCTTTTCCAAAGAAAAACTTCTGCCCGTTTTGAAAAAATAATGATCCTCTGCTTTTGCGACCTGGGAAGAGCCAGGGACAAAGTAGAGAAACTGCAGCACCTGCTGTTGCACAAGGGGCCTGGCCACCCCCTCACGAGCCCCACTTAGACAGTCTCTCCCAGTGTTTTCTTGCCAAGGAGGGTTGTTGATTTAAAAAGAAAAGAAAGAGGAAATGGCGCTCAGCTTCTGTATCCCGGGAATTGCTAGAGTCCAAGCCCAGACGCTGTGGTACCAGCCACTGCACCAGGAGAGCCCTGGCTGCTAGCTCCCTAGCTCTCACTCAGTCAACCACTCACATGCCCACTTGCTCACCAGCACATACACAAAATTTTCCATACACACACTCACTCACACGGGGACTTGCATAGTCCAACTGGCTCGGCTGCCATCTTCCCCACCTCCTGTCATGGTTGTTATAAGGAAGTATTGAGTTGGGATTGAGGTACTGAGAGTTGAAATTTTGCAGAAACCTAAAGAAATTAGTTTTATCTGAACATCAAAACCACATTCTTCCATCTCAACAACTTGCACTGTGCATTCTGACCTCTGTCTCTCTGTCTCTGTCTCTCTGTCTCTCTCGCTGTCTCTGTTTCCCTCTTTCCCTGAAGTTGTTTAGTGATGCAGTGCTTTATCGGAAAGGACCTTCCTTCTGAAATAGTGGAATATTGAGAAAGGAAGATACTTATTTAAATATTTTTTAAGTTTATAGATTTAGCATGCTAGACACACCAACAAGACAGAATTCTATAGATTCTTGACAACTTCTGATGGTATTTGAGGAAGTGGCATTGTCTTTGGTTTGGATGTTTTCCTCCAGTCTGACCTTGTTAGCCATATTTGTGTAGTGGTTGTCTTGGTTTGCTCAGTGGGTTTTGTGCCTATGGGAAAAGAAAACTTTGGGTTCTAAGTAACTTTTTTTTTTTGAGTTGGAGTCTCACTCTGTTGCTCAGGCTGGAGTGCAGTGGCACGCTCATGGCCACCACAGCTTCCACCTGCTGGGCTCAGGTGATCTTTCTGCCTCAGCTTTCCAAGTAGCTGGAACCACAGGCACACACCACCATGCCTGGCTGATTTTTTAATTTATTGTTGAGTAGCGACGTGGTTTCACTATGTTACTCAGGCTGATCTCAAACTCCTGAGCTCAGGTAATCCTCTTGCCTCTGCCTCCCAAAGTGCTGTAATTATAGGTGTGAGCCACTGTGCCTGGCCTAATAAACTTTTTTTTTTTTCTTTTATTTGGAGTCTCACTTTGTCACCCAGGTTGGAGTGCAGTGGTATGCTCACAGCCAAACAGCCTTGATCTGTTGGGCTCAGGCGATCCTTCCGTCTCAGCCTTCCAAGTAACTAGAACTACAGGCATGCTACCACACCTGGCTAATTTTTTTGATTTATTGGAGAGACAAGGTCTCACCAAGTTGTCCAGGCTGGTCTCAAATCCCTGAACTCAGGCAATCCTCTTGCCTCAGCCTCCCAAAGTGCGGGGATTACAGGCTTGAGTCACTGTGCCGTAGCTCTAAGTAACTCTTATAAATGAATGTTTGTAACAGGTGTTTACTGCCAGTGCTACTGATTTCCTTCTTCACATGTGTGCAGTAAAAAGGAGCATTGGCTCACTTCGCAGAATTGCAGATGAGAAAGTACTAGCTATGGGTCAGATCTGGGCTCAAAATATTGCCTCCAGCATGTTTGAATGAACTACCTCCTTTTCCTTCGTTGTGAAATGGATTGATAATGCCTGCCCCACCCAGATGTTGTGATGGTAACATGACCAATATCCAAAATGCTCTGTGCCCTTCACAGTTGTTGGTGCCCTCGATGACTGACTCTCCTTTCACACACTCATTTCCTGGGTGCCTAACAGGCCACATACAGCTGGGCTGCTGGACAGTGACTGACTGACTGACCCTGCCCATCTTCTAACGCTTTTGATTGTTTTCAGAATATGGAGGAAAATGGAAAATGCTTCATTACTTCGCTCAGCATTTCTTTGCACCACTGCTGCCAGTAGGCTTTGAGAATCAAAATGTGTTCCATGTGTATGGTGTGTCAGACCTTCTCTCGGACTATACCACAACACTCACTGTAAGTTACTTGGAATTTTTTCTAAGAGAGAAGGAGACTTCTAGATTATTTCTTTAGTTGTTTTTGGAAAATAAAAGAAATTATTTGGAGTCAGAATACATATACATAGGTTAAAACTCTGCCATTGGTCAAGCCTGGTGCCTCAGCCTGTAATCCCAGCACTTTGGGAGACTGAGGTGAGTGGATTGAGACCAGCCGGGCAACTTGGTGAGCCCTCGTCTCTACAATAAATCAAAAAATTAGCCGGGCGTGATAGTGTGCGCCTGTAGTTCCAGCTACTTGAAAGGCTGAGGCAGAAGTCTCACTGGAGCCCAGCGGATTGACGCTGGGGTGGCTGTGAGTGTGCCACTGCACTCCAACCTGGGTGACAGAGTGAGACTCCAACTCAAAAGCAAAAACAAAAAAACCCAAAAAACTTTGCCATTTATTATGTGACCTTAACCAAAACTTTTCATGTCTTGGTTATTCAGTTTCTTCTTCTGTGAAATTATACCTGTCTATCTTCTTAAAGGATTTCTATAAGTAGTGAATAAAATAGCTAAATGAAAGCAAATTATATAAGGTGTCAAGTGCCACTTCTATGTAAGTTTGTTTATAATTATGAAAGGCTGGGAATAGTCCTGATGTTACCAAAAAAGTGGTTAAAAAATGGTACGTTAATGAGAAAATCAGTGAAACTGTTCAGAATGGGCATGTGGAAAAATAAATTTGTATTTAAAGCAAACAAGTATAAAAAAAAGGGTAGAATCTCAAAGTCAGGGGTAGCTAGCTTGGAGGACCCGAATAACACTGAAATAGGTCACATTTATAGAATAATTACAATGGCCGGGCTCGGTGGCTCAGCTCATAATCCTACGCCTTTGGGAGGCTGAGGTGAGTGGATTGCCTGAGCCTGCGGGTTCGAGACCCACCTGGGCAGTGAGACCTCATCTCTACAATAAATCAAAAAATCAGCCGGGCGTGGTAGCACATGCCTGTAATTCTGGCTACTTGGAAGGCTGAGGAGGAAGGATCGCCGGAGCCCAGCAGGTCAAGGTTGCGGTGGCCAGGAGCGGCCACTGCACTCCAGTCTGGGCGACAGAGTGAGACTCCAACTGAAAAAAAAAAAAAAAGGAATAATTACAATGTACCAGGTACTGCACTTTCCATAAATTATTTAATTCTCACAACAGCTTGTGAAGTTAGGGCCATTATTATTCTATATTTGAAGAAATGGAGACTGAAAAGTTGGGTCACTTAGTTACATAACTAGTACTTTGAAAGTCCAGCGTTAAAACCTAAGTTTCATAGTCTCTTTCAGTTTTCTGACTTTCAGCTATTATTGTTACTATTATTCTCTTAAAAAAAAATAGTAACCAAAAATGCCTGTTCCTATTCTGTTTTCCATCTCCCTAGGTGCGAGTCCATACTTGGCACTCCCTGAAGCCTTTGTGCTCTCATGTGACTGGACCATTTGTGATGAAAGCGGGAGAGGCTGTTTGCCTCTATAAGGAGCCGGTGTCCTCGTTACTCAGGAGATGTGGGAACTGTACACGGGAGGGCTGTGTGGTTTCCTTTTTCCTTTCAACTGACCATAAACTCTTGAGCCCATCCAATTACCACTTTCTGTCTTCACTGAAGCAGGCCGTGGGGCTCCGCAAGGCACATATCACTGTAAGCACAAGTGGGGTGGTCCCTGTGACCTTGGGGAGCCCTCCTGCTCTTGGGGCCAGTGCCTTGCATCACACTGTTTGCACATTCCCCCTTGGCACTGAGTTTACCTAAGGCCTGAGAAAGACTAACTCCTTCCTAGTAGAAGCAAAGACCAAATGGTTTTTATTTCTGTCCCAGGATTTGTCAGAGTGTTCTGTTACCACCACTCATTTTGTCCTATCACCCTTCCTTATTGGGCTGGGGCAGTGGTAAGAGAGGAGGTCAAGTCACCACCACTGACTGCACCTCGGCTGACTTCCAGACTCTGTTCTAGGTGCTTTACTGCATAGTTTCTGACTTTCACAACAACCTTGAAGTGGTATCATTCATGTTTTGCAAGGGAGAAAGCCAGTTTAGGAGCTGAAGCAACGGGCTCAAGGTCCTCTAGCTGGGAGGCATTGGAGCCCAGTTGAAGCGCTCTAATTTTGAATTTTCAAGTGAAATCTATTAATATTCCTCTTCTGTCTTTGATTTATTGCTTCAAATTAGCTCAATCATCAAATCTTTTTATGATTGCCAAGGAAAAAAATGGGATGATCAGAATGTGTTTTAAAAATTGTGCAGCTGGAGAATGTGGAACTTGCCTAGTTGACTGAAAACCTTTCCTTCCTTTCCCCCCTACACATAGGAATTGGAAATAAATTTGTCTTACACTTACTTCATTTAGAAGGATATTCCACATTTACTTTAGAAATAATCATATAAAGCACCTAGTCCTTGCGTTTTATTTGAAAGAGGCTTTACAAGGGAAAAAACATACTTTTCCCCAAATTAATAATGAAGTAGTAACCTAATAAAATCTAAGTTACCCATAACAACTGATGTGAAACATATCTGTAGGAAATGACATATGCACACATTTGTTTGTTTATAACACAGAACCCTGAATGACACCATGCAATGTATAAGGCTGAAGTGTATATACTAAAAATTACCCTTTGAACTTTGTCACACATCATGTATAACGTGAGACCCCGCAGCGTGGCGTGTATGCATGTTGAGAAGCCATGTTGCATGACACATGCAGAGATTGAAAAACCAGGTGTAGGCTGGGCTCGGTGGCTCATCCTGTAATCCCAGTACTTTGGGAGGCCAAGGCGAGTGGATTGCCTGAGCCTGCATGTTCAAGACCAGCCCAGGCAACTTAGTGAGACCTCGTTTCTACAATAAATAAAAAAATTAGCTGGGCGTGGTATCGTGCACCTGTAGTTCCATACTTGGAAGGTTGAGGCGGAAGGATCACCTGAGCCCAGCAGGTAGAGGCTGCAGTGGCCAGGAGCGTGCCACTGCCCTCTTGCCTGGATGACAGAGTGAGACTCCAACTCAAAAAATAAAATAAAACAAACAAATAAATAAATAAATTAGCTGGGTGTGGTAGTGCGCGCCTGTACTTCCTACTATTTGGAAGACTGAGGTGGAAGGATCGTCAAAGCCCAGCAGATAGACGCAAGGGTGGCCATGAGTGTGCCACTGCACTCCAACCTGGGTGACGGAGTGAGACTCCAACTCAAAAAAAAAAAAAAAAAAAAACGAAAAGAAAGAAAGAAAAACCAGGTGGCACTCAATTCCACACTCCTAAGAGAGGCTCACAAATCCTCACCTTCTGAGGACGGGCTCATCCTCACTCTGGACAGATGCTAATTAGCTAATTTAGTGGAATGGAGCCTACAAGTTTTTTTTTCTCAGAAAGAAACATTAAAGAGGGTCTTAGCAACAGGAGCCATGTCTTGGGCAGTGGTGAAAGCCTACATGGTTTAAACTGCACTTTCTCTTTTTGCTGATACTATGTGACATTCAAGCTAATAATGTTCCTGCATGGTGGCTCATGCCTGTAATTCCATCATTTGGGGAGCCTGAGGCAGGAGGATAGCTTGAGCCCAGAAGTTCAAGACTAACCTGGGCAACATAGCAAGATTTCATCTCTACAAAATTTTTTTTTAAAAATTGGGTGTGGTGTCATGCCCCTGTAGTCCCAGCTACTCATGAGGCTGAGACAGAAGGCTCACCTGAGCCCAGGAGGTTGAGGCCTCAGCGAGCTGTGATCTTGCCACTGCACTCCAGCCTTGGTGACAGTGAGACTCCCCCCAACTCAGAAAAAAATCTGAATGTGACTTTACTGTATTATGCAGTAAAAGAGAGAAGCCCTAACAGTAGACCCTTTGTAAATGTCGGGTGACCGCTTTCTAGATCACTGGATCTTTTCCTTAAATGTTGGTTCCACACTGGCCTATGTAGCTATGTCCAGATATATCCTTTGAAAGTCATTTAAACCACCCAGCCCTTATGCAGAAATTTTCTTCTCTTGATAGTATTCTCAGAAAAACTGTAAAAGATAAAAAACGTTGAACTTCTTGTGAAATATTCTTAATAATTGGAGACTACATATGTCCTTGGCTTGAGATTACAATTTGGTAATTTTCCAAAGCATATAATCATTTTCCATGTATTATTATGTGTCTGAAACTGTGCTTGGAATATGTGACTTTGACAGTTGCAGGACCAAAGTTGCAGGAAATGCACTCCCTATTAGGCTCTCATAAACACTGATAGGAGGTAGCCAGGCTCAGTGGCTCACCCTGTAATCCTCCGCTTTGGGAGGCTGAGGTGAGTAGATTGCCTGAGCCCGCGGGTTCGAGACCCACCTGGGCAATTTGGCGAGACCTCATCTCTACAATAAATCAAAAAAAATTAGCCAGGCGTGGTAGCGCGTGCCTGTAGTTCTGGCTACTTGGAAGGCTGAGGTGGAAGGATCACCGGAGCCCAACAGGTTGAGGCTGTGGTGGCAGGGAGCATGCCACTGCACTCCAGTCTGGGCGACAGAGTGAGACTCCAACTCAGAAAAAAAAAATTTATAGGAGTTGGTTGTGTACAGAACCATATGGCTGTTTCTTTGGCCTTCACTTCATTTATTTTTTTCTTTTCCAGGCCTTCATCTCTCAGCAAGGTGACAAATTTGTTTTTGATCTGGAGACCTCAGCTGTCGCTCCCTTTGTTTGGTTGGATGTGGGCAGCACCCCAGGGAGATTTAGTGACAATGGTTTCCTCATGACCGAGAAGACACGGGCTATATTATTTTACCCTTGGAAGCCCACAAGCAAGAGTGAGTTGGAGCAATCTTTTCGTGTGACCTCCCTGACAGATATTAACTGAGGGAATTTGGGTTGTATTTTCAGTTGACACTGGGAATGAAGCATTTCCAAAGCACCGCTGGAGAGGAAGATACCAGAGACAAGTTGAAGAAACTGAGCAGGCATCTGCCTGCCACCAAGCATCTGCTCAATCACTCTGGGAAGAGTTTGTACAGTGAGCACTTTCAGGGGAGGCTATTTACCTCGGTGAAGCCCTCAAACAAGCCTGTGCCTCATGCTCTTGAATCTTTTTTTTATTTTTTGAGTAGGAGTCTCACTCTGTCACCCATGCTGGAGGGCAGTGGCATACTTTGCGCCACTGCAGCCTTGACCTGCTGGGCTCAGGTGATCCTTCCACCTTAGCCTTCCAAGCAGCTGGAACTACAGGCACACATCACCATGCCTGGCTAATTATTTATTTTAGAGATGAGGTCTCACCAAGTTGCCCAGGCTGGCATCGAACCTGTGGACTCAGGCAATCCTCTCACCTCGGTCTCCCAAAGTGCTGGGATTATAGGTGTGAACCTCTGTGCCCGGCCTCCATATGAATTTCTGTATTGTCGTTTCCAGGTCTGAGAAGAATGATGTTGGTAACTTAATGGATATTGCATTGACTCTAGATTGCCTTTGGTAGTATGGACATTTTAACAATGTTGATTCTTCCTATACATGAGCATGGAATATTTTTCCATTTGTTTGTGTCTTCTTGGATTTCTTGAGCAGTGTTCTTGAAACACTTTTTAGCCCTTTACCTACCAGATGGCACTTCAGGGAGTCACAGGAATGAGAACTTAGCAGCATCTATGGAATCAACTGGAAGGTTTCAATGTGATGGAGGCCTGCCATAGTTAGCTTTAAGAAATACTGGATGTTCCTTCTTGATAAAAACCCTTAGCTAGGTTCGGTGGCTCAGCCTGTAATCCCAGTGCTTTGGGAGGCTGAAGTGAGTGGATTGCCTGAGCCCGCGGGTTCGAGACCCGCCCGGGCAACTTGCGAGACCTCATCTCTGTAATAAATCAAAAAAATTAGCTGGGATGGTAGCGCATGCCTGTAGTTCCAGCTACTTGGAAGGCTGAGGTGGAAGGATTGCAGGAGCCCAGCAGGTTGAGGCTGTAGTGGCGGGAAGTATGTCACTGCTCTCCAGCATGGGAGACAGTAAGATTCTTACTCAAAAAAAAAGAAAAAAGAAAAAGAAATTCATATGGAAATATAAATGATCACAAATAGCCAAAACAGTCCTTAGCAAAAGAAACAAAGCAGGCGGTATCACACTTCCAGACTTCAAACTTTACTATAAGGCTACAGTAAACAAAACAGCCTGGTATTGATACAAGAACAGGCATATAGACCAATGGAACAGGATAGAGATCCCGGAAGCAAAGCCTCAATTTCTCAACCAACTCATCTTGGACAAAGCCTCCAACAACAACTCCTGGGGAGAGGAGAACCTATTCAATAAATGATGTTGGGAAAACTGGCTGACCACATGCAGAAGATTTAAACAGGACCCCTACCTAACACCATATACAAAAATTAATTCTAAATGGATCAAAAGTCTAAACGTAAAACCTCAGACTTTAAGAATCTTAGAAGCTGGGCTCGGTGGCTCAGCCTGTAATCCTGCGCCTTTGGGAGCCTAAGGTGAGTGGATTGCCTGAGCCCGTGGGTTCGAGACCCTCCTGGGCAGCAAGACCTCCTCTCTACAATAAATCAAAAAATCAGCCGGGCGTGGTAGCACATGCCTGTAATTCCAGCTACTTGGAAGGCTGAGGCGGAAGGATCGCCGGAGCCCAACAGGTCGAGGCTGCGGTGGCCGGGAGTGGTCACTGCACTCCAGTCTGGGCGACAGAGTGAGACTCCAACTCAAAAAAAAAAAAAAAAGAATCTTAGAAAATGCAGGACACACCCTTATGGAAATTGGAACTGGCAACCAATTCTATTCAGAACCCTAAATGCCCATACCTTAAAAAAATCCAATAGACAAGTGGGACCTCATTAAACTAACAAACTTCTGCAAAGCAAAAGAAACCATCAAGAGAGCAGGGAGACAGCCCACAGAATGGGAAAAAATATTTTCCAACTGTATATCTGACAAGGGCCTAACATCCAGGATCCACAAGGAACTCAAACACTATGAAAGGAGAAAAACAGCCCCATTAAAAATGGGCAAGCCGGCTTGGTGGCTCAACCTGTAGTCCCAGCACTTTGGGAGACTGAGGCAAGTGGATTACTTGAGTCCATGGATTCGAGACCCACCGGGGCAACTTGGCAAGACCTTGTCTCTACAATAAATCAAAAATTAGCTTGGCGTGGTAGCATGCACCTGTAGTTTCGGCTACTTGGAAGGCTGAGGCAGAAGGATTGCTAGAACCCAGCAGGTGGAGGCTGTGGTGGCCGGGAGCTTGCCACTGCACTCCAGTCTGGGCAACAGAGTGAGACTCCAACTCAAAAAAAAAAAAAAGTGGGCAAAAGACATGAATAGACACTTCTCAAAAGAAGATATATGGGCAGCCAACAGATACATGAAAAAGTGCTCAAACTCACTCATCATCAGAGAAATGCAAACAAAACCATATTGAGATGCCACTTAACCCCAGTAAGAATGGCCATCATTAATAAAGCAGCCAACAACAGATGCTGGCAAGGATGCGGGGGGAAAAAGGAACGCTTCTGCACTGCTGGTGGGAATGCAAACTAGTGCAACCTCTTTGGAAGATGGTGTGGCAATTTCTGAAAGAACTAGAAATCGACCTTCCATAGAAACCAGCAATTTCCCTATTGGAAATATACCCGGAGAAACTCAAATCATTCTACAAAAAAGATACCTGCGCATGAATGTTTGTTGCAACTCTATTCACAATAGCAAAAACACAGAACCAACTATGTTGTCCATTGAAGCTGGACTGGATAAAAAAAAAAAATGTGGCACATATACACAATGGAATATTATGCAGCCATAAAGAAGGACAAATGTATGGGTTTATCACAGAAACAAAGAACAGAGTACCATATCTTCTCACTTATAAGCGTATCTTGGAACAATTATAATACTATAAGAAAGGGATTGGCAGTAGTGGAAAACTGTCGGGGTGGGGGGCTGGGATTGGCAGTTGAGGGAAACTGCCAGGAGAAGGAGGGGCATACCTCATCAACAAGTGTACCTGCATAATCAACGTTTGCATACCTAACCCTGAATTGCACCCCACATCTTTATAATTTAAAAAAAATAAATACTGGATATTCAAAATGAAGTGCTTTGATAAGGATGGGAAGGGTGAATGCTGGACACCGCCAGGGGAGGGATGGGGGCATGTTGCAACACACTGGGTACCTGGTCCACTATCAGAGGGAGAAAGGGCCAGCTAGAAGCCCAAACTTCACCTGCATTCAACTTATTTATCTAGTAAATCCTTACTTGTACCCTGCAAACTCTGAAAGTAAAATTTAATTTTAAAAACAGAAACAAAATAAAGTACTTTATTATTATTTCCAGAGGGAACGGAAGTTCAAATGTTACAACAGAAACTTCTTGGTGGTAGTTATATTGATTGTTGTTGCCAGACAGCTTAGGGGGTTGATCGTTGCCATTTGATTACTTTTCTGGGTAGGATACTTTTTTCATTTGTGGGTTTTGTTACAAAATATTGTTTTAACAATAAGGCTGTTTGAGTGATCCTTCTTTGAAAAATGAGCTCACATAGAAATGAATGCCACTGTGGTCACTTTGGAAATAAATGTTGGGTGTTCTGACATGGATCATCACGGATGAGAGTGTGTGGGCTTCAGATTTTGCTAAATTTAATGAGCTTTCCAATCAAAGGCTGTGAATTGTATTTAAATTCATTGAACCTGGCAGCAAAATGTTGTTGCCTTTCGTTCGAGTTTGTAATTTTATTTATATGGATTAATTACAAGTTGTTTTAAAATTGTTTTATTACACATTATGTTTACAAAATTACATTGAAAATAAGGCACATGGGCAAAATGTTATTAAGCAGCTAATTTGGGTAAAGATATGTGTGTATTTTTGTACTGCTTTAGTAGTTTTTTTGTAAGTTTGAAACTATATAAAATTAAACGTTACATAAATTGCATTGACAACTTGATATTTCCTTTGTGGCTTATTTCACTATCCTATAAACATTCACTTGTACCCGATGCTGTGCTGAACACTAATTTTCATTTAGCTTTTGTTATTATTTTGCTTGATAAATGGGAGAGTTTGAAGAATCTAAACCAAGACATTTGAGAGGATTTCTCTAGGAAGAATCATCTAATTGGTTATGGAATGGACCTGTAATAAGCATCTAGTTTTAAAATAGAGACATTATTAGATAATGGTTTGGGTTTTAAAAATGAGAAGTATTATTATGTGACTCTAAAAAGAAAGTAAACACAGGCAATCCAGTCCTCTCCTTCAGTATCTAAGAGTTTCCTCATTTTATGTGTTCACACACACACACACACACACACACACACACACACACACACACACACACAAAGCCTTAGCAAGGACTGGAACTTAGAGATGTGGCTCAAAAGATTCTTACTTGATAAATGTCTCTCTTTTTTTTGAGTTGGAGTCTCTCACTGCCACCCAGGCAGGAGTGCAGTGGCACACTCACGGCCACTTCAGCGTCTACCTGCTGGGCTCCTGCGAGCCTTTTGTCTCAGCCTTCCAAGTAGCTGGAACTACAGGCATTTGCTACCACACCTGACTAATTTTTTATTTTTATTGCAAAGTTGAGGTCTCGCCAAGTTGCTTGGGTTGGTCTCGAACCCACAGGTTCAGGCAATCCACTGTTTTTGGCTTCCCAAAGAGCTGGAATTACAGGCTGAGCCACCGAGCCCAGCCTCATTTTCTTATAACTATTGCAGATCCTCCCCGCCCCTCCCCTCCCCTCCTCTCTCCTCCCCTCCCTGTCCCCTCCCCTTCCCTCGCCTCCCTCCCCTTTCTGTCCCCTCCCTTCCCCTCCCCTCCCCTCCAACAGGGTCTTTCTCTGTCACCCAGGCTGCAGTGCAGTGGTGCAATCAGCTCACTCTAGCCTCGAACTCCTGGCTCAAGTTATCCTCCCACCTCAGCCTCTCAAATAGCTGGGACAATGGTACATGCCACCATGCTAGGCTAATTATATTTAAAAAATTTTTTTTTGTAGGGAGAGGCTCTCACTATGTTGCCTAGACTGGTCATCAACTCTTGGCCTCAAGCTATCCTCCTGCCTTGGCCTCCTAAGGTGCTGGGATTGCAGATAGAGCCACTGCACCTGGCTGTGTTTTAGCAAACCACTGCTGAGGGGCAGGGAGGACACGGCTCTTCTTTAAGTCTGTGTCTGTTCTGCCAGGTGTCCTGTGAAGTGGGCTTTAAAGTTGATAGGCCAGAGTTTACACTGCAATTCTACCCTTGCTAGCTTTGTAACCTTAATCGAGTTACTTAACTTTTGTGTTCAATTTTCTTGTAGTAAAATGGGGAAATAATACTCATCATGTTTGCTTTGGAGAGTAAATAAAACAATTTAGCTAAAAGGCTGGTATATCATGAGTACTCTGTAAGTAGAAGCTTTATCCTGGGTCTTGAGCTTGGTGTCAGGAGAGGGTGGGGCTTCCAGCCACAGGCCTCTGGGTTCAAATCCATCTTCTGAAGCTTGTGACTGTATAACCTTGGACAACAATTTGACCATTTGAAGTTTAGCTTCTACATCTGTAAAATGAAATAATAACTCCTCACCTTCAAAGGTAGTTGTGAGTACTAAACAAATAGGGTCTGGAACAAAACCCTATTTGATAAATGCTAAGTAAAGGGCTGTTGTACTTTCTGACGTCATAATCACTACACCCAATAAATATATAAAGTATTATTATTATTATTATTATTATTATTATTATTTTGAGTCAGAGTCTGACTCTGTCACCCAGGCAGGAGTGCAGTGGCATGCTTATGGCCACCGCAGCCTGGACCTGCTGGGCTCATGTGATCCTTCCACCTCAGCCTTCCAAGTAGCTGGAACTAATCTTTTTATTTATTGTAGAGATAAGGTCTTGCCACGTTGCCCAGGCTGATCTCGAATCCATGGGCTCAGGCAATCCTCTCACCTCTGCCTCCCAAAATGCTGGGATTACAGACGTGAGCCACCATACCCAGCAGCAAATGGTAAATTCTTACAGGCAAATTCTTTCTGAAAAAGGTATCAAAAAATAATAACCTGTAAAGGAAAAATAAATTATTGCATGAACATAATTATATACTGATCCAACAGCTTATAAAAGGAGATAAATGTGCTATATACATATGATTTCTATAAGAGAATAGTAATAGTTAATGTGTGGCATTGCAGTTAGTTGTTTCTGTCTTTTGAATAGAGTTATTTTGCCACATTCACTGTAATCATCTGCTGCACTTAAACTTGGCTTTGGGTTTCTGAGGTTTTTCTGTTAGTAGTTGTGCAAACAATAGAGAAGGTGAAAAGACAAGGGTCAGGTTCTATTGCAGTGCTCTTGCAAAACACATTCCAGTGGGATGAAGAGAAGTCAGCTCACAGGATTATATCTTCCCATTTCAGAACAGACAAAACAATACAAATAGTACTTTTCTCATTCACATTCACTATAACTCTTCTTATTCTTTCACTTTTTTTTTTACTTTGCTATTCATTGTGAGACATTTTCAAACCATGAGAAGTCACTTGGAAAACAAATAGAAAGATTTTGTTCTCTCCTGGAATGAGGGTGAACTGGAGTGCAGAAGAAATAAAGATATGTTTCTCTGACATTCCTAAAGTGCTAAAGACCTGAGACAGAAAGAATATTCTCTTGGGCTACTTCTGGTTCTAAGATATGAAGCTTACTCCCTAGCTTGGTAAGATTTAGGGAGTAAAACAAAAAGGCATTGTTTTGTAGGAAATTCAAAGCACTTGAAAATATTCCCAGTCTGCCTTGACCGAAAGCAATCTTATTCATCCAATAAGCACATGGAATTAAAAGGGTTATATAGAAAAGGCAATCAGTAATATTTTCAAGTGAATGGCAGAATTCTTGTTTTCTAACTGATTTTTCAGAAGTATGAACCAGGATAATGCACAAAACCTTAAAAATCAAAGGCAAAACTGAGGTTAAGACATATATATTCTGTTCCTAAAGACTGTTTAACTTAAGGGTTTATCAAGCATTTACTGCAGGCCACTCTAGGCAAGCAGTGTCCTTGTCACTGGGATATGGCAATGAAGAAGGTAGACAAGCCCTTGTTAGATACTGTAGGGGAGCGAGACAATAAGCAAGTAAACCAATAAGGCAATTCCAGCTGGTGACAAGTCCTAGAAGGCTAATGTGACAGTGACGGGAACAACATTCTACAAGGCCATCTTGTTTGACACTTCAGGGAAGTATTTTTTGGAAACTTTATGTTAAAAAATAAACGAAAATAATTTTCAGTTGAGAAATGATCATCGTAATTAATACAGAAGGAAGCAAAGATACAAGACCAGCTGGTCACTAAGGCTGGGCTCTGAACTTATTATGATCTACAGACTGAGGGTGGGCAACCTTCCAGAACATCTTTAAGCCTTTCAGTGGGGGCCAGACCATGAATGGTCTTTGCAAGGAGAAATGCATTGCATCACTGTTTCATGTTTTATAAATCTCTCTCCTTATTTCTGTAGCCATGGGTTACTGAATCCTGCCAGGAAATAAACATTTGCAATAATAATGCAACCTCACCCCCTTAGCTAGGTCTGTCTTGCAACAAGGTTTACTGAGCTCCCATTCACACCACATCATGCTATACAGTGAGTGAGTACAAATGATTGCGATAACACCTAAGTTACCTAGAATTTTCAGGAAATGGGACATGGTGAATCACGGACATTTCTGTTTGAAAATTAGTACTCATTCCTTCCTCATAACATATGTGGTAACAACACTCTTGTTCTTCATCTATTATCATTACTCATGATGGCTTTTATAAAATTTACAGGGTCCTATTGAGGAAGGGTAGTTAGCACAGGTTAAACATAGATAAATACATTTCCCATAAGCAGGTTTTAGGAAGCATTCAGAAATTTTTAAAATTACATTTTACAGCAGGCCAAGCTGGCAACCTACCCCATCCCTTCAGCAAATCAAAAGAAAACCCCATCAGATACAAGAATAGGACAGGCCAACCTTCCAATACATGTTTAGCATAATAATCATTAAGAAACTTTCAGCTGAGGTGAGTGGATTGCCTGAACCCGCGGGTTCAAGACCTGCCTGGGCAACTTGGCGAGACCTCATCTTTACAATAACTCAAAAATTAGCCGGGTGTGGTAGCGCGCGCCTGTAGTTCCAGCTCCTTGGAAGACTGAGGTGGAAGGATTGCCGGAGCCCAGTAGGTTGAGGCTGTGGTGGCCGGGAGCAGCCACTGCACTCCAGTCTGGGCGACAGAGTGAGACTCCAACTAAAAAAAAAAAAAAAAAGAAGAAGAAACTTTCAGCACCCCTTTACTAACCAAAGCCATAGCTCAGGGACTTGTGAATAGGAAACATCTGGCAGGTGTCCTGCAAAAGACACTGTAGTCAGGAAGAGACCACCCCTCCCCTTCTCTCCCCACATCAGGAGCCCAGTGATGTCAGTCTCCAGAGTGGCAGTTACCTGGGCTCCGCCCTACTTGTTAGCAAATCAATCAGTGCAAAGGTATATCAGGTCTATTGTTAAGAGCAAAAGGTGAGGTTTCTTTCATCCATGCCAGTTCTGGCAAGTCTTCCTCTCTTTTCTTTCTTCTTTCTCTAAGAAACTTTGTTTTAAGACTTTGCTGGATGCTCTAAAATTCACTTTAGAAATGAAGCAAAGAATCCATGTATTTTGTGCCACACTCCAGCCGGCATCAATAGGAGATGACCCATTGTCAGGAGTTGGAGCAGACACTATTGTGGCCATCCAACAGCCAGATCCTCTTCCTCTCTGCTGACAGAGGTGGCTGTGTCCAGTGTCAGGGACAGAATTATGATTTATTGTACTAATTCTATTTCTTTTTTGTCCTTTTTTGCCAGCGATTGGAGTAGGGTTAGGCACATGACACAGTTCTGGCAAATGAACATAAGCTGACATCAAATGTGGAGATTCTGGTGGAAGGTTTTCCTGCCTGCTAAGAGAAGGACAAGAGGTGAAACCCTCTACTATTGGGTGAAGTCCCCAAAACTGCTATTTGTAGCAGAGAGGGAGCTGATAACAGTTAAAAGTATTCCCTTTGAGAGATCAATCAGCAAGCTCCGAAAACCTGCCAGACAAGTTTTTGCTTGGGAAAGCCAAGGGAAGAATGGTTTTCTTAGAAATGCAAGAGTGACCAATTCACAAACTTATCCAGATCCCCTCTTTTTGAAGTTGACGGTTTACAACCCTGCTTGCTGTGCATTTCCTGGAGATCATTTGTTCTTTGAAAGATCTGATTTTGCTGACTACAACCTTGTAAATTCCAAAGACAATGTGTAATCGCTCAACACGACCCCCTCCCTTACCTAAACCTCTTTTCCCTTTCTGAGGGGCTCGTCCTGGGAGCGTTAGCCCACCAAGTCTGCTGGTGTAAATAAAATTG
>JAPVLO010003507.1:0-21853 GCA_027257055.1 Cephalopachus bancanus | reverse complement strand
GGCTGCGATTTTGGGGTCCACAGCCCCCGGGGCGAGAGCCAGAGACCCACTGCAGTTCTCTTTTGCAGAGGGTTTTACAGACCAGGTTGCCCCATCACCATCTTGCCAGAAGTCACCTTGAGGTCCCACGTTCAGGCACCACTTGCCAGAGACCTGCTCCAGTCAGGTTCAGGGTACCCCAAAGGTGGAGATGGCGTCAGCGATTGGGGGGAAGAAGAAAGAGAGAAAGAGAGAGAGAGAGAAAGAAAGAGACTAGACTCTAGTCTAGTGCAGAAGCCCTTAATATTTTTATGGTGAAATCTAATTCAATTTAATTCTTGCTTATTTTTAGGTGATAGTCTTTTATTCTTAAAGATTCAGCGTGTTAGGATATAATTTTCTCTAAGTGTCTCACAATTTTTCACACACGAAATGTTCCAGCTTTCTTGTCAAAGATCTCTGTAGTGTGAACAGCCTTGGAAGATGGATAAAATGGCCCCTGGAGAGCAAAGGTCTGGCACACTTACTGCTCTTTAAAAGAGATCTGAGTTCTAATTGATCAGATTTTTTTTTGAGTTGGAGTCTCACTCTTGCTGCCCAGGCTGGAATGCAGTAGCATGCTTGCGGCCACTGCAGCCTCAACCTGTGGGCTCAGAAGATCCATCTGCCTTGGCCTTCCAAGTAGCTGGAACTACAGACACACACCACTATGCCCAGCTATATTGTTGTGATTTACTGTAGAGATGAGGTCTCACCAAGTTTCCCAGGCTGGTCTCAAACCCACAGGCTCAGGCAATCCTCTTGCCTCAGTCTCCCAAAGTGCTGGGATTACAGACTGAGAACCGTGCCTGGCCAGAATTCTTTTTTAACAGTATAATACAACCTCCTGTGTGTAGAAATCATCCAATTGGAATGGGGGAAGGGGTAAAGAGAAGAAAAGCAAATGTGCAGACGTTCATGCCACTTTTGTCTTTGACATAGCAGTCACATTTTTGCTGTCAGCCTCCATGAAAACTAAATGTTAGCTTGAGAGTAGAGTAGAATCTCAAATGCTTCATAATTATTTTAATCAAAAGATAAAATTATATGTATTTACCACATGCAACATTTTGTGTTTAAGTATATATATGATGCAGAGTGACTGAATCTAGCAAATTAGAATATTTATCATCTTACATAGTTATCATTGTTATCATTTAGTGGTGAGAACACTTGGCACCCATTCTCTTCACATTTTTCAAGAATATATTGTTAATTATTGTCACCATGTTGTACAATACATCTCTTGAATTTTTTGCTTCCTATCTAACTGAACTTTTTGTATTCTTTGACCAACATTTCCCAATCCGTATTCTCAACCACCACAAACTCTGGTAATCACTATTGTACTATCTACTTTTATGAGATTAACTTTGTTAGATTCCAGATATGAGTAATATCAAGAGGTATTTGCCTCTCTGTTTCTAACTTGTCTCACTCAACATAATGTCTTGCAGCCTCGTCCATGTTGTCACCAATGACAGCATTTTCTTCATTTTTTTGCAGAATACTATTCCATCATGCATATATACCACATTTTATTTACCTACTTACCTGTGGACAGATACTTGGGATTCTTTCTTTTATCAGTTAAGTCAGATAAATTGTATTTTCCCTCTGCTTCTTCCCACAAAGATGTTGATAAAATGCAAGAATCCCTACATCAGTTTATAATTTGGGTTTTGTGACTATACCTTCTGACACAGAATCTTAGTTTGTTCCAGTTACTATTAACAACCTACCATATACTAGATGGCTCATAAATAACAGGCATTTATTTTGCACAGTTCTGGATGCTGGGAAGTCCAGAATCAAGGTGCCAGCATATTCCATGCTTGGCAAGGACTCCTATTCTCCTTCATCCTCGGTGACATTTTTGCTATAATGGCAAATAGTAGAAACAGTGAAGAAGCTCTCTGGAACTTCTTTTTATAAGGGCACTCATCCCATCCTTGTGGGTTACATCCTCATGACTTATTCACCTCCTAAAAGTCCCACTTCCTAATTCTCTCACATTGCAGATTAGATATCAACATATGAATTTTGAGAAAACACAGACATTCAGACTACAGCATACAGTTTTATTATGAATGTTACATGAGTATCTGTGTATTTGTTTATGTATTTTGCTATTTAGATAATCTAATCTTGCAAAACCAGTCTTTACAAACTTTCTTATGGGGTGTTTAATGTACAAAGCCAGAAATAGGAAGTAAGGAAAATATAGATATGCATCTTAAAGTCTGAATTTCATGGGCAGTACTGGGGGGTACTTTGAGAAAGTATATATTGTTGAGAGAAAAATAAATATTTCTTTTAGAGTTCAGGTATATAAAGCATCTTCCTAAAGATTAGCTTTGAACACTTTCTTTTTCAGCTGTAAAGAAAGACTTTATGTGTGGAATGAGTGATGGGTGGAGATGTTCAATACATCTTGTGGGGATGACAGTTTTATGGCTAGCCTTTCCTGGCTTGGATCAGAGTTTGTGTGTATGTGTGTGTAATTGTTTTGTTTTTGTCGTTATACTGTTGTTCTGTCCTCCCTCTTTTGATCCTAAGAAGAACAGAAAATGCACCCATGTACCAGTGTGTTTTGTCCATAACAGTTTTATTGGTGTCCATTTATCATGATGGTGCAGCTATGTGCTGGTGGCATAAGATGAATGGAGCTTTTCAGTCTTTTTCTTTCCCATAGTTGCTTGTCTGCTCCTCAGAGTAGAAGAAATGGTAGTGGCAAAATTAAGCAATGGAAACACAATATAAAAGGTCCTTCTGGGTGAAGTTCAAGCTGCAATAACTTCATCATCAGGGAATTCTCCCCATATTCTCTTCTGATGGAACTTTTAAATCGATGTCAAAGAGCTAACTGTAAATCTAGACAGCACCACACAGAGCCAAGTAAACCTTGGCTGCAGGTGCCTCGGGTTGGAATAAATGTAAGGTTCTTTTTTGTGCTCTCCTGAAATGACTGGACCATGTATATTCTATTTTTTTTTTCATATAATATGAGTTTCTACCCTTAGTAGCTTATTTGCCTAACATATTAAGTGTTCACTTAAAAAATGATTATACTAAGTTGTCCATTATTTGTTTTAGAAATGCTGGATGCATAGAAGTCTGATCACGTTTGGAAGATTGAAACAGGACCTCTACCTAGCATCATACACAAAAATCAACTTTAAATGGATTAAAGACCTAAACGAAAAGCCTCAAACTATAAAAACACCAAAAAATGCAGGAGACATCCTTACAGAAATTGGAATAGGCAACCAATTCCTGATCAATATCATAGATGCCCATGCCGTAAAAAATAAGATAGACAAGTGGGACTTCATCAGACTGAAAAGTTTCTGCAAAGGAAAGGAAACCATCGAGAGAGTAGACAGACAGTTCATAGAATGAGAAAAAAAATCTGCCAACTGTATATCTGACAAAGGCATAACATCTCGGATCTACAAGGAACTCAAACATGCCAAAAGAAAGAAAGCAAATAGCCCTATTAAAAAGTGGGTAAAAGATAGGAATAGATACCTTAAAAGAAGACATACCAGCAGCTAACAGATACATGAAAAAATGCTAGCTTCACAGATCACCAAAGTAATGCAAATTAAAACCATATGGAGATAAAACCTAAATCCAGTCAGGATGGCCATCGTCAGTAACTCAAAATACAACAGATGCTGGAGAGGATGCAGGGAAAAGGAACACTTCTACACTGTTTGGTGGGAGTGTAAACTAGTACAATATCTGTGCAAAACTGTGATGATTCCTAAAACATCTAAAAATTGACTTTCCATACAACCCAGCAATCCCCCTTCCAGGACTATACCCAGAGGAGCTCTAATCATTTTTATTTTTTATTTTTTTGAGTTGGAGTCTCACTCTGTCACCCAGACTGGAGTGCAGTGGCCGCTCCCGGCCACCGCTGCCTCGACCTGCTGGGCTCCGGCGATCCTTCTGCCTCAGCCTTCCAAGTAGCCGGAATTACAGGCGCATGCTACCACGCCCGGCTAATTTTTTTGATTTATTGTAGAGATGAGGTCTCACCAAGTTGCCCAGGCGGGTCTCAAACCCACGGGCTCAGGCAATCCACTCACCTCAGCCTCCCAAAGGCGCGGGATTACAGGCTGAGTCACCGAGCCCGGTTCAAATTATTTTTTATAAAAAAGATATCTGGGGCAACCCCTTTGGGTCCTCTCCCACTGTGGGAGCTTTTCTGTCCTCTCAATAAATCCTACTTTCTCAAAAACAAAAGAAAAAAGATCTGCACTCGCATGTTTATTGCAGCACAATTCACAATAGCAAAAAACATGGAACCAACTGTACTGCCCTTTGAAACCGGACTGGATTAACAAAATGTGGAATACTACACAGTCATAAAGAAGGATACAATTATGGACTTCACGGTAACTTGGATGGATTTAGAGTCTATAATACTGAGTGATCCATCAAAGAAACAAAGACCTGAGTACCACATGTACTCATTCATAAGTGGACCCTAAACATTTATCATAATACTATAAGAAAGGGATTAATAGTAGTTGGAAGCTGCCAGGGAAGGGGCGGGCACAACTTCAACAAGGGTACATGATCTCCAACTAGGCCAAGCAGGGAGCAAAGAGAGACCCAAACTTACCTGTAAAATGACCCCTTATCTACCTAATCCTGAATTATTCCCCATGTCTTTAAAATTAAAAAAAAAGAAAAGCATAAACTCTGATGAGTTGTATCTAGTTATTTGCAGCTGAAGAAATTTTCATGACTTCATTTATTGTCTAGTTTTAAGGAAAATGAAGACTGGAAACAAATGTACATTGAATATTTCTAATTTTTTATTTGAGACGATCAGAACACAAAATCGGTTTATACAGTTATAAATATGAATGTAAACTACATAAAATCCATTCCATGTTAATTTTTCATATTACCTATCACTGCCTTGCATCTTAATTTGTTTCCCCTTCCCCCCCAGAAAAAAAAATATTTTCTGGAAAATATTTTGAGGCGAATAATTTCATGGAACATGATCAAGACTAAATCTATGAATGAAAAGTTATAAATATATATATTTACCTTTTATTCCTTTGCCTCATGTACCACTATTTATGAAAATGACTAAGGCTATGATACCTTTCTGATAAGATTTAAATATAGGGCATTTTGCTACCATTGAACATAATTCTGGGCTGGATATGGTGGCTAACACTTGCAATCTCAGAACTTTGGGAGGCCAGGTCCGGAGGATTGCTGGAGGCCAGAAGTTCGAGATTGACCTGGACAATGTAGCAAGTCCCTATCTCTATAAATCCTTTTTTAAAAAACGTCATTATCGCTTATACTTGGAATCAACCTAGGAAATCCTTCCTTAACAATCATAGGAAGTATTTTTCATTTTGTATTTGCACGTTAAATAATAAGGATAAGATAATTAATGGGTTTGAAAACCTGCTTATCACTTAAGTACTCCAAAATTTCCTATGATTTTAAAAAACAGATATTGATCTCTAGGTATATCTATAATGGACTCACTATATTTTCTGAGGTAAGAGTAAGTAAGAGACTATTTCAGAAATGGCTAAAACAATTCATCAATTGAGTTATGAAGTACTAGAATCACTAAACATGTGTGTATATGACCCAGTACCAGAAGTGGACAACTACCCCGTTAGCTGAGCTCCCAGCATTTGTAACATATGCTTTGCATTGTGCCTTACTTGTTTTAAAACAAGTTGTCTTGATCATCTGAGCTGAAAAGTATAGAGTCCATTCTACCTAAAAGACCTGGGAGAAAAAGGAGAAAAGGATTGACAGTGGTGGGAAACCATGGCACAGGGGGAGGTGGGATTAACGGTAGTAAATATCTGTCTGGGGACAGGGAGACACCCCTTATCAACAAGGGTGCCTGACCGAAACATATTTGTATACCTAACCCTTAACTGTACCCCACAATACCAAAATAAAAAATATTGATTAATAAAAAAAACAAAAACAAAATAACAGACCTGGGAGAGATTCACTAAAGAGTATCAGAAGGCTAAAAGAATCACTGGGAAGGTTGAGCTTGCAGTGACACTCACAAGTTCAATGGTATCCACTGAATAAGTGAACCTCTGCCACTGGACCCAGGGCTAGATTGCCACCAGCACCATCCCTGACAGCAAAATGGATACATGTTCCATCACTTGGTCACTTTCAAATCAATGTCTTGCATGAATGCATCTGTTCAGTATAACTCAAGTTACCCTATCTAGAGGAAAAGTTGAATAAGAGTTCTATTTCTTTAAGGATACCTTAGTATTTTTAATTTTACTTTAGAAAGATTCACAAAGTCAAGAAATACTGAAATACTGAGATTCAATTAGTCGATAATCACAGATGCCCACTGGAGCAGGCAGTGCAATTTCTATTTTTTATGCAAGAAAACAGATTCAGAGGTTAAGTAATTTGAACAAATCACTCTAGTTTATTTTAGTAAAAACAAAAATAATCATTTTGCTTGGCTAATGTTTTAACGTATCGTCATTGCCTGTTTAAGAATCCCAAAGAGATCAATTATTGAAACACTGGTGACAACTAGGTATAAATATAATTTTAAATCAAACAGTTTTCTATGTTAGAGGATTGATTGGTATTTTCAAAATTTAAACAAATGGATGGAGGACATCCAACATAAGGTAGAAAAACAACACAATGTGTTGAGAGATTGCAAAGATTTAAGAACCATACTGACTAGATTTCAGTCATTCTTTTGTTTGTATTTTATATTTTAACTGTACAAATTACCATTTTCATTCTGTCCCTTATTTTCCTCATCAGTAAAATGAGAAACAAAATAGTAATTATATAAAATGCTTTTTAAAAATTAAAAATTCCATTTTTAAAAGCATTTGCAGCAGTTTCTAAAATGCAGTACATTTTAAGTAATGTGATCTATTATTATGGGTAGGGTGTCAAATGCAGCAAGAACAAGGTGGGATTTAAGATGAACCAAATTGCCTCAAGTGTAGAGAATAAGTATGACTTTTCTGAGGATAATCTAAAATCATCAATAAAAGTAACTAAAAGTCAGTTTGCCATTGAGCACATTTTTTCCCCTCTGTTCTGATAACATTTTTCCTGACTCTTTGTGTATCGAAGTTTTCTACATTTTCAAGACTTGTTTCAAGTATTGCCCTCTCTGTTAAGCACACTTTGGCTTTAAAAAGCAGACATAGTCCTTTCTTTTCTCTGCCACCATATAGCCACGTATCTTATAGATACACCCTTGAAAGTATTTAGTTATTGCATGTAAATTAACTTCTTATTTATCTGCATTTCAGTGAAATAACAGTCTTGATATGATCCTCACCATCATGTCTTTGCCCCTAGCATAGTACTAAGCACATGGTAAGTGCTCAACAAATATTAGTTGAGTGAATATATGAAGCAATTAATAAACCCGATCAAGGAATAAATCGTCTCAAGTTATAACCTCAGCTCAATCACTTCTACCAAATAGATACCAACATTTAATAGTGGAAGAAACAGTCAAAGGTATGATTTTGACATCACATAATCTTGAACAGATTGTTTTGGATTTTTTTTTTGTTTGTTTCTGTACTTGTAAATAGATAAAACAAATAATTTTCATCTCAAAGAGTTATGAGAAGTGAAATAAAATGTATTCTATGGCTTGGTAACTTGTAAAGTATTGTGCAAATGTTAGTTGCTATATTAAAATTGATTAGGTTGTAAGAAGCTGCATCTATATGAGTTACTAATAGCTATTCACATTGTGCCCCTCTGAGATACATAAGAAAAATAAGTTAACAGATATTTGAAATCAAGAAATCATGTTTTGAATGAGAAATGCTCATCAGGAATTAGATTCTAATCAAAGCTTACCAAAATGAACAATATGCTTTTTTTCGCTTCCCCACGTGAGAATTCAAGGCTGCTGAAGTGTTGCTTGCTACATATACTAAAGGATAAAATTAATTAAGACCATTATCAAATTTTTTAGCAACTTCATTGTCACTACTCATAACAAAATCTTACCTATGTTGAGAAATTTACCATGGATTGTGGCTTTAATTAGTATTTTGTTTTTAGGAGAAGATGCAATTTATGAAGTGAAGAATTGCAGGTTCTATGATATACACTATTACCATTTATTTCTAGTGAACAACTAATTTGTCATTGACTTTATTATTAGAGGCACATTATTTTCTTTATGTGAAGCATGAAAATATAAAAGAGCTGTTTGAGTTCAATTATATTTTCTAAATTCTGTTGTGTTTCTAATATTTAATATATATTGGTTGTCTTCTTTAAATATCCTCAGAGCATTTAAAACAATAATTACATATATTTCTGCTATCTCACAACTTTTTTCACCATTTGTTCACATATGTGGTTGTCATTTCAAGTCTTTCTTTTACATACATCTAATATTCTTAGAATAAGATAAAAGAAGAGAAAATTGCGGGTTTATAAAAATGTATTCTTAGTTCTGACTCTTTTGACTTTTTAGAACACAGTAGTCTTTATGCTTGAGTAGTGAATAATTTCAAATTTTTACATACTTCTTACTAAAGGGAATATATATATATCTCCCAATCTTTACCTTCTAGGGAATCTAAGGAAGGCTATTTTTTTTTTTGTCTAAATTACAATAAAATACAAGGTTGTTATTTTAAAAGTTCTCTAATGTTTAGTGATAGTTTATTCAAAGTAGTGAATAGAAAAATGTTGGGAAGTAGGATGTTTTGTATTTCTAATACCAATCTCTCAAACAAAATAGAATTGCATAAGTGCCTGCTCTTCTCTAATAAAATGTGTATTCTCTAACAATAAAATGCAAAGAACATTAATTAAATGAACATGACATATTTGCTACTTATAGACAGGGGAATTTAAAAAAATCTTCCTATGAATAATTCAGAATTTTGGGGTCAATCATGTTGCTTCTCTTTATGAAATTTCCTATTCAAACAAGGAAGGTAAATTTACTGCATACAAATCTTGAATATTACAGCTTGGCTGCTTATTGCACCTCAAAAATAGAGTACACAAGAGAATATCCGTAGATGGGTAATTTAAAGACCAAGAACATAGTACTATTGGATACGTAGAGAAAGGATTATGGAATCAACCATGGTAGAAAGATCTGCCAACGAGCATCACTGGGTATTATGTATTAACATGGTAGATAGGTTTCTTAGCAGAATGATTGATGTATATTTTAGAATGTGTAGTTGTCACACAGATATAGTAATAAAATTTATTTTTTTCTAATTTCACTTACACCTTATGATTACTGAAGAGAAGGTAAAAATGTTAGCATTTTCTCAAAAGCATTGAGGTTAGTTTTCTGGAGTAAAATTTATGTAGATCTATCCCCAAAGATTCTTAATATGAAAGAACATGAGAATGTCAAATCGCTATCTCATCTAGGTAAATATATAGCTGCCCTTACTTGTGACCAAATCGGTTACTTTTGAAATTTTCTATAGAGAAGAGATTGGAAGTGACAAAGTGACAGGTAATTCAATAGTCTTATCTCCATATCTTTAGTCATGTCGGCACACTTATTAATGAACTTCAAGATTTGATGGCAATATGTATATCTAAGTTTATCTAAAAGTCATTGAACTGGAAAGACTCTGAAGTTTCATGTAAATAGACTCATCATTTTTGAAAAGCTGCCGATAGAGTGTGAAGACACAGAGTGTCTTAAAGTTTCGACTCATTCCTTCCATTACAAAAAGAATATTCTTTACTATTCAGGCTTTGAATGCGGAAAAACATGATTCAATTGTGCCTCTTCTCTTTTTTTAATTATCTTTATTCACCAGTATTGTATATCAATATGACATTGCACAACTTTTTCCTAGTTGGTAGTGCCTTCTCACTTAATTTCTGCTCTCTAAGAGTAATTTGACAACTATATTAATGTATTAGTTCTCGAAGACTGATAGACATATGTGAGATTCTGGAAAAGAACAGGTTATTGAAACTAAAATATTTTTGCCAAGAATAGAAACTTAGGATTTGAAGACAGATGTATACAGCACTCTGCATCTAGGTGTAATATTGAGAAATTAAAAATAATGTTTTTCTTTATATGAAACAAATACAAATTATAGTTTTCACATCTTCTATTTTTATAAATGAGAAAGCAAGATTTATTGAGAGGACAGAGATGCTCCCCCAGTGGGAGGGGAGCCGAAGGGGTTGCCCCTTTCACACCATTTTTTATCAGGTCATTGACTTCATATTAACCAAATTGTGAAGTTTGAAGGCAAGACACCCACTGCGAACACCAGTTCTTCGTTTGCTGAAGAGACTCACAGAACTCATTGGACACTGCTATACACCTAGTATAATTTATCACAGGAAAATGGTACACTGAAATCAACCAACAAAAAAGACATATAGGGCAGAGTCAAAGAATGTTCTGTATGAGAAGTAGCTGTGTTCTCAGGAGGCAGTAGGAGTGATATCATCTGGATATGTGTCTTCCCGAAATCAAATGTTGAAACTTGATCCCCAGGGCTGTAGGTAAGGTCTGGTAGGTGGTGTTCGGGTCCTGCGGGCGAGTCCCTCACGATCAACTTGTGCCATCTTCAAGGTAATGAGAGAGTTGTTCTCAATCTATTAGTTACTGTGAGATGTGATTGTAAAAATATTTGGAAATTTACTCCTCTTTCTCTCTTCCTCTTCTGCCATGTGAGGTCTGCTACCTTTCACTTTCTGTCATGAGTGGAAGTTCCCTGAAGCCCTCACTAGAAGCAAATGCTTCTTGTGCAACCTGCAGTACTGTGAGCCAAGTACTCCCTCCTTTTTGTTTGAATAAGTTACTCAGCCTTGGGTATTCCTTTATAGGAATACACAAAGGGCTAAGACAAAGCATATTGCCTGTCTGTAAAACTCACCCCAGCTTCAGGGTCCAAAATTTTCTATTGAGCCTCATTATGCTGACATAATTGATTGATTGTTTGCTTCTGTGACTGAACTCAATCTCTAGTACCCTTTTCACAGATGTCATGACACTATGTGTCTTAAAGGGCCTGCAGTCAACTACTTCATTAGCAGAAATCATCAGTTGTGGTCCAGGTCCAAAGCGCCCACTATGAATAACAATGACACTGTATCACTCAAGAAATGCCAAGGACTTAAAAATTACTTTCCAAAAGCCAGTGGCAAAAAGCAGATCTCTCTGTAGGTAAAAACAAATTATTTATGACACATCATATCTAAAAATATAAGAGATGACTTTTTTTTTACACGGTGTAATCTATATGACATAGCTGAATTTCTACCCCAGCCTAGCCCTGCTTATCTTTAAGAAACAGAAAGGTCTCCTGGCAGAAGTTCCTTTCTTGATCAGACTGAAACTAATAGAATTCAAGATGGCAGCTCACTTGACCTCTGAAGAACCTCTGACTTTATTCTAGCATGCTTTTGATACTAAATGACACCCCTCTGCAGCCATGAAAGGAAACACTGGCCCAACAAAGGATAGAAAAAGGACACTACCTAAATTCTAGGAAATCTCAGTGCCAGAAAAGACGAATATTTCGCCCCTTGCTATTAATGTTCAACCCTTTCATTAAAGAAAGCCTATTTTTAACACCTTCACCTCCTACTCTGTGAGATGTTGATTTGCTAACCACGTACCCACGTCTCTATTCTATAACCTTCAAATTAAAGCCTATCCTGCTTAACCCCACTTTCAGTTTTATATATTGGCTTCAGGAAACAGAACTTCATTGGAGGGTAATGCTGACGTTTGTCAGTAACAAAAACTGGCAACTCTCATGGGACGTTGGCCCTTCCTGTTGGGAAGTCCCCTTACCTCTTTCAAGACCTGATAACTGGTGTTTGCAAAGAATGCTCACTTTCTCTGGTCCTCAGTGCCAGGGATCAGCTTTGTGGAAGGTAAGCTCTCATCATTGTGAGGCGGTGAGCAGGTAGGCAAGGGTTGTACAGGATAGATCCACGGAGCTGTATGCACAGGGTGCACAGAGACCTATGGCACTAAGCTGTGGTTTCAGTCCTGAATGAACATTCTGGTAGAAACTTTTGAAAGGGTGAGAGAGGAACTGAAGGGTCGACAGTCCAGATTGCAGGATAAGGAAACAGTCTACTGGAAAGACTATTGAGTGGGTGTCTTTCTCTTTGTTTATCCCTTTAGTATTTACTCCCTCTTATACCCGTAAAACTTCCTCTGTGTCAATATTCTTTTTTTTTTTTTTTTGAGTTGGCGTCTCACTCTGTCGCCCAGACTGGAGGGCAGTGGCCGCTCCCGGCCACCGCAGCCTCCACCTGCTGGGCTCCGGCGATCCTTCCGCCTCAGCCTTCTGAGTAGCCGGGACTACAGGCATGTGCCACCACGCCCGGCTGATTTTTGATTTATTGTGGAGATGAGGTCTCGAACCCGCGGGCTCAGGCAGTCCCCTCACCTCAGCCTCCCAAAGGCACGGGATTACAGGCTGAGCCACCGAACCTGGCTGTGTCAATATTCTTGAACAGAGGAACTTGGATTTATCCTCTTCTTGGAGATATCCCTTCCACCATCTTCTTGCCAAATCCCAGGGACAGGTCTCTTAGAGGGAAGACAATCCAGGGACCATCCTACCCTGCAGCTCAGGAGATAAAGTTCTGCCCTTTTACCACGGCAGTCTGAGATTCCCAGCCATAAAATGAGTCCTTTTGGGGGTAAACTAGTACAGCCTCTGTGGAAAACAGTGCAGCAATTCCTAAAAGATCTAAAAATCGACCTTTCATATCACCCTACAGTCCTCCTACGGAGAATATACCCAGAGGAACTCAAATCACTCTGTGAAAAACATACCTGCACATGCATGTTTATTGCAGAATTATTCACAATAGCAAAAACATGGAAAGAGGACTGGATTAAAAAAAGTGGTACATATGCATGATGGAATATTATGCAGTCCAAAGAAGGACCAAATTATGAACTTCACAGCAACTTGGATGGACTTAGAGACTATAATACTGAATGATCCATCACAGAAACAAAAAACTGAGTATCACATGTTCTCACTCATAAGCGGACCTTGAAAAATTATCATAATACTATAGGAGAAGGATCAGCAGTAGTGGAAAACTGTCAGGGAAGCGGGGGCACACCTCATCAACAGAGGTACCTGCATAATGAACATGTGTATACCTAACCCTGAATTGTACCTCCACATCTTTTTGTTGTTGTTAGTTTTCTCCCCTTTGCCTCACCTCTGGCTCTCCTATTTTATTTCTTTTTTTTTGGTGGGGGAAGCAGGATTTATTGAGAGGACAGAAAATCTCCCACAGCGGGAGGGCAACTGAAGGGGTTGCTCTGTTCTCCACATCTTTAAAATATTTTTTAAATGAGTCCTTTTGGTGTACTTTGTTTGATTTTGGCCACTGATAATTTTCCCTAAGATGGACAGCTTTTACTTTTCTGTCTTCTGTCGGGGGGTGGTGGGGGGTGGATATGTTTTGGCTTTGTTGTTATTGTGCCCTTCTATGTAGGCAATCAGCCGAGAAACTGAGACTCCAGGGATTATGGCCAAAATGTGGGTCACACTTTGTTTAGGGCTAGCAAAATTTTCCTTTCTTTGAGTTGTCTTTGGAGCGATTCTGATGCTGTAAAAACTGTTTGTCACCCCTTTAGAAGTGCATCTGGGGTTAAGTTACAACCTTGGTTAGGACACCTGGGAGTATACCTCTGACATAAAAGTTCAAAAACAAGAAAGTATCAACTTTTGGAACCTGCTGAATTCTAATAACTAGATGTTAATAGTTTTTAAGAATTCCATAGTCAAAAGTTCACTTAGTTAAAACTGATATTTGGGAGATACACACACACACACACACACACACACACACACACACACACACACACACGGTACAAAAAGGTAAACATATTTTAAGATATGTTATCTCTGTAATACTTTTCGAAGCTGAATTGAGCTAAGGTGCCAATGTATACTATGATGTTCGCTCAACTATGTGGCCGCCATTTTCTTTGTCCTGCCTATTGCATGGCACTAGCATTCATTTGATTAATGCCATCTATTGAGCTAATGCCATACTTAAAATGTGCAGACTTTTTTTGTCACTTCCTGTACACACACACACACACACACACACACACACACACACACACACACACACAATGTTAAAGCCTCTCTTCTCTGTCTGTAAAATTTCTCAGGCAACTGAATGCTATCCGTTTGTTTTTTTTTCATTTACTTTTGTGTGTTCCTCCTGCCTCTTGACACACTCAGTGTCACATGAGAGATCTAAGAAAAGGAATTTCTGACGACCTGGGATCCATTGGGAAAAGTAGAAAAGGTGTCAAATATTCCTCTTTTGGGGAGGAAGTTTTTTTTTTTTTTTCTAATGGAATTCCAAATTTTAAGTGGACACATTTCACTCAGGTCCAAAACTACTCTCCTTTTTTATTGTGTTATCTGATCTCTTTGGCTTTTTTAGAGGGAAGGGACACCAGAGAAATTGTTTAAAAACTGGAAAAGAAAAAAAATCTTTTAAATGTATAGAATCTACTTCTCTTTGTGTGTCCATATATCTATGTGTTTTTATGTGTCGTGTGCATGGAATATATCACTACCAAAACATATGAAAGAGCTCTAATTAGATTGATGGAAAAGTAAATGTTAGATTCAAATATTTTATCAGGAAAATAAAAACTTAAATGCCTTTTAGCTTCCATAACTTTAGTATTCTTTAATAAATAAAGACAGTTTCAGAATTATGGATAAAACAAAATAGAAAATCTTCAAAATTTAATTTCAATAGCTTGTGAGTCTATTGTCAGATTGTGCCTTTGCTAAATGCTTCAAGGTCATAAGCTGCTTCCATGATATTTTGGATCATTGATTTATTTTTCTTGGCCACTGGATTCAGGCTCTAAGTGGTTAAAACCTGAGGCATGTGGAATTCTCCCAGACTCAGAACCCCTCCTGGCTCTGCAGAGAAGGATTTAGCATTATCTGTCACTGTGTCCTCTTTCCTGGCGTTTACTACGAGTACAAAATTAAAATTGTGCATTTCCTTGTTTTTTCCACTAGAAACAAGGTTTAAAAAGGCCTAAGATTGTAATTAATAGATGTATTTAGAGCCACTACCTATGAAAAACAATTTTGCATGCAAAATGTATAAGAAAAATAGGATGCATTTTGGTAAAAGTGTATAAAGCATGAGAATTTAGATTTGAAAGGAAATAACTTCATCTTAGTTTAGAGGATTTTAAGTAAGAAAAATTCTTGTAAAAGTATAAAGAGATTTAGATTTGAAAGAAGTAACTTCATCTTAGTTTAGAGGATTTTAAGTTGCTTTAAAATTGAAGAAAAGATAATGGCTAAAACTAACCTAATATAGAAAACTAGGAAAAGAAGTAAACTATTCAGATAAAACTGAGTGTATAAGCAAGTTGCAGAAGATTTGTGGAAGATGGATCTTGTAAAAGATACTGTATTTGTGATCAAGTTGGCTAAAATGTAAAAGGGATTATTCAGCTTTTCTATAAATTAGTATTAATACCAAAAACACACGATGTAGAGGTTTTTTGGTAGATTGACCTTCATAGTAAAAAACTGTAAAAAGTCATCAAATGTTAATGGAAATTTTACCTGACAGGCAAACTGATTAAAATTACATAGACTTGTTTGTAAATTTTTTTTAAAAAATTAGCTTCAACAATAACAATATACTGATATGAAAATAAAATGTTTTTCTCTATTAAACAAAATTTTCATGTAATATTAAGAGATAGCAAAATATTTTTTTTTATCTTTGCAATGAACTAAAAAAAAAGATGAGATAGGGAGTGACAGTTTTGGTTAGACTCTTGCTTTCTTTATTAGGTATTATTATTTAAGAAACTGAGTCGTCTAAAAAAGAATAAAGTTTTGGCTTTTTAAAATATTTTAATTAGCATTTTAGCTAAACAACGACTTATTTTACAGTGACTTTCAATTCTATTTTGTGATATCAAGTTTTTTCAACCTTTGATATTTGACAAACACTCCAAAATCAAAATCTCAAATTCTAAATTTAGTCTTTTTGATCTCATGAACTTTTATAAATTCATTTTCCTGAAGTCCAGAGAGACATATCTGGTTAATTTGATATGCTAAAATCTTACAGGAATCTTTGTCAAACATGGTGTTTAATTTATTTATGTGGGTTATATTTATTTGGGTTATTAATATGTGTATGAGATTCCTATAATTATGATATATCTTACAATATGTTATGAGTTATAATAATGATTATTTTATTAAATCTGTATGCCACAGAAATAGCCAAATTCCTTGTCAATTATGTCTTTGACCATGGCTAGCTTAAGACTTCTATAACTATCCAAAGAACTCTGACAGGTGCTCTTTAGTGCAGGTGTCTTATAACATTAGAACTTGTGCCATTAGACGAGGAAACATTTCAGGACTGTTATTGGAGAGCTTATGTGTTCCAGAGGGCTGCAGATCCATTACCAAGCAGAACGCAGTTGACTGCATAGTTGGAATGAATAGAAGACTGAGATGATCTTTTAAGAATCTTCAATAGTTAGGACTCTTTATTTAAAGCAATGCTGATCCGTCCTGTTTTTCAGAGTCAAGAAAACTTTAAAAAAAAATCTTTTGAGAAATTAAGAGCATTGAACAGTTAGGCAAAGTGTGCTCTTGTTAGCAAAATATGAAGCATATTTTAAATTTCACAGAAATTGAAAACTTTTTGTGAGTATTAACTTATGGCAGTATAGTTATTTTCATAAATTTAACAAGAATTTGTTTCATTTTCTAAAAAGACAAGATTTAGAGATACTGGTTGTCTTAACAAGGCTTTGACTGGGATGACATTTTCAGATCTGAGCAGACTGCTTTGATGAATCAAGGTTGACTATGGGGCTGATAAAAAAAAAACCCTGGAAAAAATGAGCTTGTACATTGTCAGTTCCTTCACAGTGTTCCTGATCTGTAAGGAGATAAAGAAGACCATTTTCTGACAGGCCCAGAACACCCCAAGCTACTTTGGGACCTCAAGAAGAGAGAAGTCATTCAATTCATACAGAGATTTGCAGGTTCAAATCCTTACCTGGGCTCAAGAGTCTTTTACAAAGTGTAATATAAGATTCCTCATGAAAAAGATTCCAGCAAAGCCCATTTAAAAAGAGCCTATATGTCAAAAATTATTTTTTCTGTCCTTTAGGTAATCGTATCAAGTATAATAAGACTAAAACTTATTTTTCAAAAAAATTAGTCCTAGGATGATTTGTTTTGGATTAAAAATGAAGGACTGGAGAAAGAATATAATATCTCAAAACAGCTATAGTATACCTGTGCTAGATTATCTTGTTCATTATCTTTGAAGCTTTTTTTAATTATTGCCTACAATTTGGACTGAATCCTGAATTCTCTCCTGGCTACAAGGATCCACATTAATTTTTTCAAAATGCTTCTCAAATTTTCTGACTTGGACTCAGTGAAATTGCTGCTACCTTTTCCTGAGATCTTTAAAAATAGACTGCAGAATATAACCAAGGATTCTGAGCGCTTAACACCTAGCACTAGCCCTATCAGACCGAGGCAAATCTTTCCATCTTTATGTTCATGAGAGAGGAGGGATTGTCCTAGGGGCGCTAGCTCAAAAGTTGGACCCAATAACATGGGCAGTAGTCTACCTCTTCAAGCAACTGCACAGCTCCTAACCATTTGGACACCTACCCTGTGCCCAGACTCTCAAAAAAGAAAGGGGGTAGAATGGCTATCTTCAGGCAGAACCCCCGAGTCATAGGTAATGCCTATTAATAACCCACACATAATTATGCTAGTGTTGGGAGAGTGAAAGATTCTCAGTGTAGACATGAATTCTAACTCTGTACACTCCAGCTTATAAGCACATGGGGGTATTTGGAAAGAGATGGATATGCTGGCCTTTGACAACAGACAGGTTAAGCATGGCACTACCATCCTGCAATTGTTAGAGGCCTTAAGGAATCTGACCTAAAGAGGTAGGATCCGTTGTCATGGCCACTGGAAAGGGGATATTAAGGTAATTCAAGGAAATAATAAGGCTGACTGGTATCCAAACAAGCAGCTTTGAGAAAGTCACCTTCCAGATGCTCGTCCTTATCTCCTGAATCCTACATTGTATGCCCTGGCCTACTCCCAGAAAGAGAGAAATAAGTATTCAAATGAGGGTAAAAGCTTCAACCACATAGGATGGTTGGTAAGTCCTTATAGACAGCTTCTTTTTTCAAAATTGATTTCCCTGCAGGCTACCAGAGAAGCCCACTGTAACGTTCATTTTGGCCAAGAGGCTCTATAAAATTATGACAATCCATAATTTCTGAGAACTAATTCAATAAGTAGTTTAGATCTGTTCCACGTTACTTAAATAACACTAACACCCACCTCATGGGGACCCCAAAGAGAGCTGTCCATTCAGTTCAGTCCTGAAGTAGATATTCAGAGAAAGACCAGATTTATTTTTATATGCCACCCAAATCAGAGAAGTAATAAAAAGGCCCTTTAGGCCCATAAAAATTAAGGATCACCTTCATCCTCTGACCTGACTCTTCACTCATTCCAACCCGGGACTGGGTTTACATAAACACTTGGAAAAAACTATGGACCTCAGGACCAACTGAAACACAAACCCTAATCGGGTCATCTTCAAGTACTAAATCTGTTTTACAGTTACATAGTGTGACACCTTAGATCCACCGCACCCAGGGAAAGGCAGCCACCAAACCTAAAAAAGAAGGTCACATTGGCCAAACTCAACCACTCTCAGATCTAAAATCCTGTGTGAAGGGTGGACAGAAAATCTCGACCAGATAAGTCACTT
This sequence comes from Cephalopachus bancanus, assembly GCA_027257055.1. Taxonomy (NCBI): domain Eukaryota; kingdom Metazoa; phylum Chordata; class Mammalia; order Primates; family Tarsiidae; genus Cephalopachus; species Cephalopachus bancanus. The sequence continues at coordinate 2,974 of JAPVLO010003507.1, read as the reverse complement.
CTGGCTTACGTGTATCTTCTGCCAGGACTTAGCCTATGTGTCTTGCTTATTGGTATACTCACCTTTGCTCTGAGAGTCACCTTGTTCCATCCAGAACCAACTCTTTATTTAAGGATTTACCTTCTCCTATCTATCACAACCTTGCTTTCCTTAACCCTCATCTGTGTATCATTAATGAAGTATATAGTCAAGTAGTTGCATACATTATGATAGTTTAAATTCTATATTTATCCTTCATAGTAGGGATTTTCTTGGTATAATAATACTCTTCTCATAAGACTAACAAAATATGCCATTTAGAATAGTTTTCCTAAACTGTCTGGTCTCTTTAATGTCTAAGTGAATCAAGGCCATGAAACTACAGACGATAATTGCTCAAGAGAATGAACAGTCAGGCTTATACCCAGGAGATAACCAGACCTACTTAAAACTAGCTTGGGAAAAAATTCACTTCTCTAATGGGCCCCATGACAACACTCAAATTCAGCTTGAAGAAGTTACAGAAGGCAGGCCTTTGTCCCTTAGCACCCCTTAAGGATGAAGAGTGAATATAAAATCACAGAGGGATTTGTTACTTAGTGTAATACCTACATAGTTAAATTCTACCTGACCTAACCTGCTTATCTGTAAGAAACAGAAAGGCCTGCAGACAAAAGTTCCCGTCTTGACCAGACCAGCCAAAACCAATAGGATTCAAGATGGCAGTTCACTTGACCTCTGAAGAACCTCTAATCTCATTATCATATTCTTTTCACACACAGTAAATATTGGACCCAAGAAGGAGTGCAAAGGAGTGTCTGAATTCCAGGAAATTTCTGCCTATCATCAGAAAATAATGAATTTTCCTCCCTGGCTTTTAATGTTCATTCCTTCATTAAAAAAAATCCTGTGTTTTAACCCTCTTACCTCCCACTGGATGAGAAGTTCCTACTCCTCCATTCTGTGGCTATAGAATTAAAGGCTGCAGTGCCTGCCCCACATTCAGTTTCATATTTCGACTTTAAGACACAGAACAGGAAAGAACCTCTTTTGGGAGGGTAAAGTTGACTTTGCCAGTAACATTTTACCTAAATCTGTATTCATTGTCAACTTACTGAGAGCATAGAAATCTTGTTTCCTTCCTTCCTTTCTTTTTCTTTCAGCAGTGGAAGCTTTTAATGTAAACTAAAAATTCACATTTATAGTACTGGCAAATATTTTTCAGCAACTCATTTTTTGTGTGGTGAACAAGGGTGGTGGAATTAGGACTATAACTCTCTCATAAACTGGATGCCAGAGTTTCAGATGTTCACATGTCACTTCCCCAATATCTGCCTAGAGAAACTCATACGATACGTACAAACACATTTAAACGATCTGTGATGATGTTTAGTGTGCTTCAGAGGACCTGGATTGGAAAACACTAGGTGGAAATTGATCATACATTGTTGGTTCTTGGCAGCACGAGTGCTAAGGAGAAGAGTAAGGCAGTAATGTCATAGGACGGGCAAGTTCTTTCCTCCCATGCTCACTTCCTGGTATTAACAGATTTTATGAGTGAGTAAATTAAGGCATCCCACCCCACTAGAAATATAATTGCTGATCTTCATTTTCTCTTCTTTTCTTTGATGTGTTCTCCTCTGGCTCCATCTTCCTTAGCAAATGCCTTTGGAAATCAATGTTCAGGTACATTTGCATCTGAAACGGTTAACCCCGTAAGAATATGGAAGGGAAGAGTTGAGCAGAGTTAGGCCATTCGAAACTAGAATGAGACACAGAGAACTGAATAAAGGTGGGTGGAGCCACCCAAAGAAGTATTTTAGAGTAGTTGAAGAGGGAGATTTTGGCAAGCGAATCAAAGACCAACGCCTCTTGCTTTCAAATACTCAGTGAGTACTAGCGCTGGTTTTATCAAATGAATTTATGTAGCATGGTCCTGCTTCTCTGATTTTAGGTTGTTGGCTCTGTTAAAAAGAAAAACTTTAGACAAATTAAGTTTAACAGAATTAATTGAGCAGGAAAAACGATTTGTGAACTGGGCAGCCCTCTGAATAAGAGCAGATTCAGAAAGCTGTCTGCACCGCTGCATGGTAAGAGAGAATGTGGGGCCAGAGAAGTACAAGAGTGCAGTGCAGAAACAGCCTCGTTGGTTACAGCTCACCCTTTGTCGGCCGGCCTGTGATTGGCTGAAACTGTGTTTAGGACAAAAGTAGGTTACAGTCTGTTTATACATCTAGTTAGGTGACAGGTCTCTACACATAGAGAAACCTTAAGCTTGAACTTAGAATGTGTAAGGAGGCAGCTTTAGCTTAAACTTAAGAACTCTTAACCGGGTTTATGAGATACTTTCATACAAGAAGAAACAAGTTATTGATTCAATTTAAAATGTAGGGGAATCTTGGGTTACAAAGTCAATTTTAAATTCTGAAGAGTGAAGAATGGCAGTGTTTGCACATGATCAACTGACTTAATATCTCAAGATAACACTTCACCAATAATTCTCTGCTAAGACGAAGAACATGTTGTTATTGTTGTTGTTATTCCCTCACACTGAAGTTAAAACATCTGGAATTAAGTCCTGACCCTGCTATTCACTATTTGTCACATATCAGAGGCAATTGTTTATCTCAACTTAGCCACAGATTCCTAGTAAGTAGAAGCAAAATGATCAGTTGTTTATGCAAATGGTGAGATGAGACAATAATTATAATAGATAACAGATGTAAACTGAAAAATACTCTTTTACAAGACCATTTTTAAAAATATAGAATCACATTATCAGGTTTCTGGGGAAGGGACACCCTTCATCACATTTACCTTTATATGTCCAAGGAAGGCTTTCCAGAACTTTCAAAATAATATATGTCCACTTTAGATGCCAAATATAGCCAGAGTATCATTAAGGATAAAAAAATTCAAAGATCATAAAATGTATTACCTGCACTGAATGACCAGTTTTAAGGAGCAATCTTTGCTTGCTGTTACTGGTGAGTGA